>VZRW01006182.1:74499-97276 GCA_013398125.1 Aegotheles bennettii | reverse complement strand
ACACTGCAAATGTGGAGACAGCGTGAAACAAATTGAGGTTGAAATTAAACAAATAACAAGCATTTCTGCATGGATTGTATTATTCTGTGTCATATTTCATTCCAGGAAAAAACAACAAAAGAGAAAAAAAAAAAATAAAAATTAATCCACCTCAGAATTTCCATCCTGCTGCACAGGACACTGTATACACAGGGGGCCTGGCCACAATTTATTTCTAGACTATCATGGGGGACACAAAGGACAGTAACTATAACCAGTCTAGTAGCAGCAAACGGACACTTGCAGTCCTCTTCTTGCTGCCATCCAGATGCCAGTGTGTGTGACCTATTGCTATTTTGTTGCCCTACAATGACATGAACCCTTAAGCAGCCCCAGTAATTGAGTAACGAATTCAGCATGGGTGATCGAGTCTCACAACACTCAATTCCTTGTGAGTAGCCTTGCCAGAAAACAAAAATATAGCAGTGCGCAAAGCTCCAGACCCTTGTGAAGCAAACAGTACTACCCTGCATGCATGAACAATCTCCTCAAAATCCTCAGTGTGCAGAGCCCAGCAAAAGCAAATGCTCTGCAAGGACAAAATGCAGTGCATGTAAACAAGGAAGTGAAATACACTCTGAACAGGAAATTACTTCTTATGCTAAGCTTCCAAAGGCCTCGAAAAAACTTCAGTATAACTTCCAATGAAAGCAACAGTAAATCATCAAAGGCATGCCATTTACCACCACAGGTAGATCTTGGCCTCATAATAAACTAACAAATCGTATTTGCTAACCTAATGGTCAGTGTTATTAAACAGACAAATTATTTAATCCTGAAAAAAAAGGTTACAGCCATTATAGACATCATCTCTAAAGCTCTATTGATTTATTTCTTGCTGAAAATCAAGGTGTGGTTTGGAAACATGCAAACAAGCACAGTTCAATTCTGTTTCTAATTCATTCCTGAAGTGCTTAAAACACATGAAAAAGCAACTGAATACCAACCAAGAGAAGTTGTGCTATTTAAACTAGGGACTAAATCTATGAAGTGACTGAAATAATTGAACACCTTCCCAGTAAAGGCAAAGAAGAGAGGGTAGAGCAGCCTCTTCTGTGGAAGAGGCTGCTTTGGGGATTTGGGTTACCTTTTTGTCGCTCAAGCCAGACACCTGGTCCACATATTCCTCTTGGATCATGAAGGCAGCCAGGTTGGCAGTGTAGCTGGCCAGAAAGATGACAGCGAAGAAGGCCCACACCGACACCATGATCTTGCTAGTGGTACCCTTGGGATTCTGCACTGGCACAGAGTTGTTGAACACCAGCCCCCACAGCAACCAGATAGCTTTGCCAATGGTGAAAGAGGGACCTCCGGGCTCTGGAGTGATTGAGAAACACGATCCCACAGTGAGCATCTCAGAGTAAGTGGTCTGCATTTCTGTCCACATATACATCTTGACTTTAGAGTTAAGAGCAATATCTATTCCCACATGTGAGACGAATGCCCACAGATGCACTCCCCTATGTTCATGGCACCATATCTTAGGAAAATGTGACCCTGAAAAGTTACTTTTTAAAAATGTCCTCAGACTTCATTAGTTATTCTGTCTCAAAGATTTACACTGAAACCAGAACTTTTTTTGTATTTGATTGGAGTATCTGAAAACCCAAACATTCCATTTCAGTTCAAGTTTTGTCACCAGAAATAGAGTTTGCTCAGAAAAATTCTATCCTCATTTCTAGCTATTCAGCAGTGATGTTGTTCTTGAACTCCCAGCGTACACCTGTTGAAAATATGACCTTCACTGTACTTGTACAGGTGCAAGGAAGAGTACCATCTGAAATAACAGGGCTCTACAAATACCGCTGAAACAGGGTTTCATTACCCAGTCTGTTGAAGACACGCAAGCCAGAGAAGAACACAGGTCCCTCACCTTGTGTTCTGTGTCTAAGGTACATACCAGTGACATATACTCTGGTCTATCTTAGGAAAATCATCAGCTCTGCCCCAGATAGTCCAAGAGCAAATCCAGTGTTTTAAAAGCTGCTATTTAACTCTTACTCACTTTTCTGCATGGAAGCTCACTTATACCCCAAAAGCTGTGTGTGATCATGAAGCACTAGGCCTGAACATTTGTGAAATCCCACCTGTCTCCCAGCAGTCTTATATTCCTGGCACATGTTGATTCCATTAGTGGGAACACAACCCAAAATTTATTCAACTTGAGTACAAAAGGAGCAACAGATGCAATTACTCCAAGGATCCTGCTTCAGACACAGGGAAGAACCTCTTAGGATGACAGCCCCCTGGCACAGTTCAAGGGTCTGTCACTTTTCCAATGGCACCAGCCTGACTGCAACCTTTTGGTTTAGCACCCCATGTTTTATCTCCTCCCTTGGGTAGGCTGACTGGTGCCTAGTGCTGCTGCCTGTGGTTAAGGTTGGCTCCAGCAGAGGAACAAAAGGGAAGAAAGTTTTGACACTCCTCTCCAAACTCCTGAGCAAGGCATAACATAGATCACCTGACAGCACTAACTGTGTTAATCTAAATACAACTGAAAGAGGCAAGGGGCTCATTTTGCACCCTGGGAACTGCATACCAAGTTCAAAACAGAACCATCACCTGACAAAACTGAAGCCTCTAGACGCCAGGGAGACAAAGTTGCCATAAGAAACATGGTTCGGCAGTCCTTGTCTTTTTACACGCTGGAGTGGTAGCTTTATATCCCTCTCTACCTAATGAGACACACAGGTGCATGATCTGCAAATCATCAGTGGAACTGTAAGGTGTAAGGAAATCTTGAGGAGTTCCCTCCTAAAGCCTTCCTCTCTCCACTAATCACCCCACGTGCTTTCATTTAGGGGCTAGATCAGGGCATGCCCGCCTGATCCTGGAGAGAAATTCTTGGTGTCTGTAAAGAGAAAACGCCGATGTTGGATGCAAGGGTATACCATCATAGACTAGTTAAAATGCAGCCAAAGTAAAATTAGCCATTACCAAAATGAGCATTAGCTCATTACCACATAAGCATTGCAGTCTCTGTGGCAGATTTCTACATCTTCACATTATATCTGTCAAAGATAATACCTGCCTGATCATGCAGTACTGTTCATAATTATTCAGAAATATTGATACTTGCAGCTGCAGTTCAGCTAATTTAATAACTACACAAGTGCACACCTGTATGAAGAACTGCTTCCGGTTCCACAGCTGTATTAATATATTTCAAGAAACTCACAGGTTTAACAGTATTCACTTGTCTCTACAGATCCATGTGGTTACGCTCAGTTGCCATAAAGACCCTTCACAGTTCCATGTTAAGAGAGAAGTTCTCCACTTCCCCCTATATGTGGTTCTGCTTACATTGTCACTAACACTTTGCTTTTTCATTCCTTCCTAATTTGATGGCCTCAATTCACTCAAAGCACTGTACTGGGGAGCAAATGAGTGCATTTTTCAATAACTCTCTCCCTCCCACTATTCTGAAAAGAAAGGTTTGAAGGGCTGATTCATCAGGGAGTGAAGATATGGAGATGACAGAAGGCTCAACTTGCTAATTGTATTCATGCCAATAAGGCAAAAAAGGCTGTCTCTTAGGCTGTCTGTCCATCCCCTCTTCAAATCAACAGGCTCTCTTCTGAAAATCAGAACCATGGAGATGGGTCACTCACATGTTCCCATCTTTACTGCTGCCCTTGCAAAATAATCCATCATCCACTCTCAGGAAAATGGGCTTCTCACTTCCTCAGTTGGCCTTAGCAAGCCAGAGAACCAAGTGAGGGAGGGACATGCCCAGGTGAGAGATGTGGTGTCTGGAGGACATAGCACTACGCTGAGAGGCTGGCAGACTGGCTTGCTCTCTCGGGGAGACATAGCACTGAAGGATGGATTGACAGCACTGAGCCCTCTGATTGCCTCAGAGAGCAAAGCACCATGCACTGCCAGCACCAGCTACCAGGACCCATTTTCCCTCAAAAGGAAATGAGTTGGAGCTGGTGCATGATTTAGAGATGAAAGGCTCACACAGCTCAGTCTCCCAAGCCAAGCAAATTATACATCATACACATTTCTCTTCAGAGCCTTTTTTCCACCTCCACTCCCTGCCCTCTTTAGTCTGAACATACTGCTCAGAGCGGTCTAGATCTGTATTGTGTTCAAGGCAAAGAAAATACGCCAATGAAGAACCCTGGACTGAAAGCGAGAGAGGATCATGGCAAGGAGGGACTTCCCTTACCTCTGCCATCAGCAAGGCACCGATTATAGCCCACAGGGCTGAAGTACTCAAAGACGAAGACAGCCACCGCAGAGATGATAAGCAGCATCACAAACATCATCACCCATACGTCAGCACTGAAAGGCTCTGGAGAAGAAGAGAAAGCCATGGTGAAAGACCTGATACACCCTCTCACCCCTCCCTCAACTCCTTTGCTTTCCAGAGCACTCCAGTGAGAGTGTGGAGCGAACTAGGCTGGGGAAAAACAAAAGTTAAAACAAAGCTTTCAGCCTGAGTCTGAACAACTTCTTGAATTGAGAGAAGTGTAGTTTCTGTCTCTGTAATGACTGCATTTCTTCTTACTGTTACATTTGTGACACATGGCTCCATCTGGAACTACATGCAGCCATTGTAGCATGCATTGATAAAATAAAATGCATTGATAAAAGATTGTTCCCAGGAAGTCCTCCAGCACCATCTGGAGAGAGTGGGGAAAATCAAGCAGAACTGGCAGAGTTTCAGACAAGCATCCAACTTTTGAGATGCTATTGAGCCAAAAAGCATCTCCAAATTTCTGAGGTTCAGCCATAATGATAGTAGTTTTTCAGCTATTCCATTCCTGTCGGAATGGGAACACTGGCTCATTCTAGAAATGTTAGCATTCATATTCTGCCAGGTTTTCTTCAGATAAAGATAGGACTTAACTAGACCAAAGAAACTTGGAACTTTGTTTCAGATTATAGTCAATATTGCAACCTCAGTTAAATTGCAATTTAAATTTTTGGAGTTAACTTTATCATTGCTTTTACCACCAGCAATACTGGTGGACTTGGCTAAAGGCAAAAACTCCTGAAGAGTGAGTAGTCATGAAACTCTTTCTTAAAGAGGTTTAGAAAAATTTCTTTACCCATATAAAGTGATTTCTGTTTGTAAATATTCTCAGGATGCTGGCAGAGAGCAGACGGTAATTATGTAACTCATAGACTGCGTTTGCTGCAACATAAAGTATTTTATAAAGCCAGAGAGTAGATACTAAGAAGTCATGGATGTCTTGGGGAAATGCAGTATCATTTCTGAATTCTCTGATCACCCTCCACCACCAAAGGACATTAGAAATCACTTTATTGAAAGAAAGTGTCAGCAAAGATCTGATGGCTCAAATCTTCTTCAAAAGCTCTATTAGATCTCTAACTTCTATCAGTTGCTCTGTCAAGGGAGGGTCAAGTTAATACCTTCTTTACAAATAACATCTCTGAAAGTACAATTTATTCCTAATTGTTATCTCCAAATACAATGGCATAACAGCTAGAAGGCTTGAATCAATTTTCTTCTGGTCTACCCTCCTTGAACATGCTATTGAGTAACTGAACCACGTGCTGCTGAGTAGGTGGCAACTCTGACTGAGCCCATGCTTTGCTGGGATTAGGCATACAACTGCTGAGAACTACCTTGGAACACCTAGGCAGCGTCGGTTTGCATTTGCCTGGATTTTGCGCGCTTGAGATTTAGAACTAAAATATGACAGTTTATTTTTAAATACCTGTCCCACAGGTACTCCCAAAAAGGGACTTTCAGGCTAAAAATCACAAGCAACCTTCACCTAATTTTTGATGAACACTGGGTGAAGATTTAATTTTAGATTAAAAAGATACCTAAGAAGGCAGAAGGTGAGACAGTTCCATTGCTACGTGACACCATCACACTGATTCCTGTTTCAATGAAGGGCACAGAGAAATCCACGACTTCTGAACGCTCCTCATTAATGGTGAGGGATCCCACAGCCATATAGGCCCGTTTGGTGACGACCTGGAAGAAGGAAAGGAAGAGATCACACAGAGACCTGAGGCACCTCTCAAGCACTGCAGCCAAGCCCCTTCCCACCTTCTTGCCTTTCCATACAGTTCTTTTATTCCTGTAATCCCATTCCCTATATTGTTTCTATCATCTGTCCTTTCTAATCTTTCATCAGGACACCTTCTTCTTTCAGGAAATCAGTAGACATTAATCTTCCCCTGAAAACTGGAATGTGTATAAAAAACCAATCCTCAGAGGTCTTAGGATAAACACATCATCCACTGAGAAGATGTCTTATCTCAATTTGCTGTCCTTGCTTTCTCCTCCCTCTAACAATGCAAAGTCTAATTCATTCTTTATGCACCTTACATGTGATCTGAGCTTAATCTAGTTTCAGTCTCTCTGGTGCATGGATATCACCCTCTTTCTTTGACTGTGATGGCCAAATTTGTGACACTATAGAGAATAATAATTAAATGTCAAACAGGAAAGGTAGCCACGGTCAGAGTGTCAGAGCAGATTAATTCATTCAGTGCCCAGAAATGATCCAGGCCAATAATTTCAATAGAGTCACCCTTCCCCAGAAGAGGACCCAATAATGATGGGAGATCAGACCTGACCCATGTTACCCAGCCCAACGATGAAGCCCACCATGCCCCCCCTTTGCTGCTGACCTCTCCAATCATTCCATTCCACGTTCCATTGATCTTTTTCCCATGCTTGCCATTAGTCACCAAGTAGAGGTCATAGGTGAACTTGACTGACTTTGAGATTTTCTTGAGGATGTCAATGCAGAACCCCTTGCAACATTTCTTCATGTAATCTGGCTCCTCATCGGTTTTGTTCCTGAACCATCACAACAACAATGGGTTAAAAGACTGGGGAAAACTCTCTCAATTCCCTTCTGTTGTCAGTATGCACTCCCCCTCCCACACTATAATGTGGAGAACTTCACTTGTGCTATCTGTGCTGGAGGGCAAAGGGACACACTACAATGATTTGCCCAAAGAGGCCAGTCATGAATGGTCATGGGCCAGGCTGGGCAAACAGAGGAGACTTTTCTAAAAAGGATTATCAGAGTGTGAAACAGACTCTCTGTGTTCTGCTGAGAAGGGTGAGCCCAATAGGAGGAGAAAAATCCAGGAGTGCATACTCAGTTACTATGCGTTTTTGGCAAGGGACAGTGTTCCTCATGCAGGTGCCACTTAGAGGGTCCACATTCTCCACAATGACGAACGGTGCCTCTTCCAAGGTCACAATACTCAGATGATCATCCTCGCGTTCCTCAGAGTCAGGATACAGCTCAAAGCGGGGCCACACATAATACTTCATCTGCAACTTTTTTTCCTTCCATTTCCCCACCTGTAGAGACACAAACCACAGAAGATAGACTTCTAGCTGCTCCATCCCCCTGCATCAACTAGAATTCCCACAGGCCTGGGAAGGAGAACCACTTTGGAGTATCCAAGCTCACAGCTCATGTAAGATCAGGACATTTCTGGGGAGAAGCCTCTGAGTAAATGGGTTCAAACCAGGGGGAAGTGGAGAATGAGAAGGATGTCTGGATAGTCTCATCTCGGTGATGATATCACCCTCTGGAAGAGTGAGTGAATGACCAGGGGTATACCATCACCATGGTCAAACAGATGTGATGTCTTTCAATTTTCTTGGCAAAACCTGATGTCTTTCAACTTTCCCAGCCAAACAACATGAACAGAGCTCGTTGTCTCCTGAAACATTGATTTTAGCCTGCTAGCCACAATAAAAATTATTCTTTCCTGCCAAAAAGGGGAAATATGTACAAATGCTGAAACAATTGTCATTTGGAAACAGAGAAATTTAAATACTTCACTTGAAAATGTCAAATCAGAACAACTTTGTTTTTTCAAAATTTTGTTTTCAATTAAATTCAACAAACAGATTTATTTTAGCCAAAATTTGATTTTGTCCAGAAATAACTCCTTCTTCTGGAGAAAGTTGCCCATTCCTAGTCAGGACAGAGTTCTTCCAAGAGACAGGTAAGTGAAGAGGGAGATGTTCTGCATTTTCAGGAGTGTCTTTGCAGGAGAAGAACATAGACAGAAATGCTTGCTACCATTAGTTCTTGATATCCACTGCTAAGGCCTTACTAAGATACCTACTCCCGTCCTTTCACAATTACTTGGTTTCATACCTCAGCTGGAAACCAGGAATTGCTCTGTGTTTCTGACACATGAAAAATAAAATCAAAGAACATCTATGATTTTTTAATCTTGTTATTTTTCCATAATGATATATTGCAATTTTAGATATTTTGATTTTCCATTTTTTAAGCAAACAGAGATCATATCTTCAGTGGTCAGAAAAGGGGGTTGGGACTCAGTTGCCTTATGCCTACTGCCACATATAAGAGTTGTTTTGAAGCCACTGCAGTCCCTGAAGAGACGATACATATAGCATGCCCACTGCCCATGGTAGACCATTCTTTGCAAAAATTCCAGGAAAAGAAGACACCTGAACCTTCACTACACTTTCAGTTATCAGTCTCACCTTTGTTCTCAATTCCCCCCATCACAGCTGACACTAATTAGCACCTTGGCTGGCAGCTGAAGCTGAGAGGGCAAGAAACTAACCCAGCTTTAGAAGAAACTTTCCTTCATGATCCTCAAAGGGAGCCCTCCAGGCCAGGGCTGAGGCACATTGACTTGATGGCAGAAGCAGTGTGGGTGTGTGGGAAGCTTGCATGACTGCCCTTAGCAGTCTACCTGCTTGGTGGGTAAACAGAAAAGCTTCATTCCACTGCAATCCAACACCACCTCCCACCACCCCCAAATTTCAGTCACTTATTTATTTAAATGACAGGATGGGAGGGAGAAGCACTTATTAGAGGCTCATTAGGTGTCAGCAATTATTCTGTGAAACTCAAAGCCCAGCTGGGGTTTGGCATTTGAGAGCAGCTAGAATTCACACAAAAGACTTGTCACCTAGAAAACAAACAACCAACCACATCATCTGGCCATGAAAGTAAAATCTACTTGGGGGGCTTATGGAGGGAGAAGAAAGGCAGAAGTAATCACCCAGGGACAGCAGCCTCCCCACCCATTCCTACAGCATGAACCCAACATCCCACTGAGGGCAAGGCAGTGGGTTTTGTAAGAAGGGGGTGAAGTGGCCAGGCATCTGGTCTTACCTTCACAAGGGCCCTTACAATGAGCAGTTGGCGAAAAATGCAGAGGAGAGCTTGCCCTTAATATTTCCTCTATTGCTGGAGTCACACTGCTTGGACCAGCAAGCAAGGTATGAAGCTACTTTTCTTCTTTATATCTCTTTTTTTTTTATATATATATTTGTTACTTGAGTGAACAAAGGAGAGTGATTTTAATTTTTAGATACACTTTGAGCAGCAGGTGAAAGCTGGCAGACTGTGAGCTCCAAGAACTGGTGGCCCCTTTTGTCCACAAAAGACGGGTAATGCTGTCTAGGGCAGCAGATGGTCTGTACTCATGCTAATAGTTAAGTCTGGATGTGGAGAGTGCATTTCTGAGGGAATAAAGAGCATATAGTCACATGCCCACCAAGGGTCTGCTTAGTATTAGACTTCCTTCTCACTCACTGACCAAACAGGTCAATTTGTCATCATCTGAGTCAGAGATTTCTGAAATGCAACTTTAGCCCTCAAGTAACTGAGCTCAAATCCCCAAAACCAGTTCTGCAGACAAGCAGAATAACCGCACAGTAGCGACCAGTGATTAAGGTGCTGCACAAAATAGCTCAGACTTCAGCTCAGTAACATTAACTTATCATAGAAATAAGTGGTTGATGAAAGAGACATCTTGCAGCACTTAGATATCACAGTAATAGGCATGATATAGACCCCTAAGTGATAAATTAGATCAGATAGGCAAACTCAACTCATAATTACCCAGAAGTTCTCTGGGACAGAAAGGGGAGTTCGTAAGGCTGTGTGCCAGGCATGTTTCACAGCATTGTACTACAGGGATGACATTATGAAATTAGGATAACAATTACAGTCTTGCCACAGCCTCCTGCATGCTGAAGCACCTAACCTGAAAATACAGTAGTACATGTCCTTTCCTTATTACCCCAATAAAATAATTCTAAATTGTCCAAAAAGGAGGAAAAACACCATGTAAGGGAAAGTTCTGACCTAAATTTTCAAATTAACTATGGCTAATTACAGTTTAACAAATATAAATATAGTTTCACAAATTAACTTATACCTGAAAGTATTACCTTTCACTACTAACCTAAACAATCAGGCATGCCAAATACCTGCAGACATGCACAGATATGAATAAGCAAAGTCAGAAAAGCTTTGTGAATTAAGAGAGGGAAGACTTCTTTACATGCTTGTGCATGCAAGGGCAAAATGTGTATGCACATGATTAAAGAAAAGCAAACTCAAGCAACGTGAGCAAGGACAGTAAGGATAATAAGAAACACCACATGCACAGAGGACGAAGACAATGCAAGAGAAAGCAAATACAAATGTGCATCATATGCTAGCTCATCTGCCATGACAGGGAAGGAGCAATTCACTCTGAGGACGGAGGTTAGCCACAACAGAATTAAATGTCACAGATCTGTCCAGGTAACGATGCCTACTCTTAAAGAATATCACCTGCCAAGCTGCGCAGAGCAAAGGCACTTCTGAAGTCCTCGAGTTTTTGGTATTAATAGCTTGTGAACTGTTATTACTTAGATTTCGCCTAGTGCTTGCCTCAGCAAAAAGAGGAAGAATAAACCATCCCAGGCATCCTACATATTTGTCACCCTGCAGTTTCAAGACCCACTAGGTGTTCTCTGATCAGAGTGTAGTCATCCAAACTCCCACGAGGAGCTATGGAGGGTCACAGAATTAGCAAAAGTAAGGATGCTAGGGATCTTTAACACTCACTTTCTAATCACATTCTCCAATCCCTAGGTATGTTCCTGTATGCCAAGGCAGGTGTCCTAAGAGCCAGAATTTCACCTGAACTTCTCCTTACTCTGCCACATCTGATCTCATCAAGAAAGGTAAGTCACTTTGATTTGGGGATGAATTTGGAGATGTTGAGGGAGGGGAGCAAGTAATTTTTACCTTCAATATAAGCTCCTGCTTTGGATAACAAGCTGCTGGAAGTAAAAGGCCAAAACGTTTGCAAAGTGAGAGCTATTGTAGAACAAAAAGTCAATCATATATACCATTGGCTTGTATAAGTATATAAGCTACCCAATGCAGACAAAAGGTAAGATTGACTATGGAAAGGGAAAATAAGTGAGAGCCTTCCAAAAGCCTTCCAGTGGCTAGCAAATTGCCTGTGTCGTGGTGTAATGCAGCCAGAATGAAAGGGTTCTGCAGTATGTTACTGTGCACCTTTAATGAAAGATGTATCATATTAGTTCCCTGAAACTAATTCTTAACCATGGCTTTCCTCTCCTCCCAAAGGAAACTAAGGCTTGTAACAGTAATTTGTGGCAGGTGTTTGTCTAACCTGCCTCACACTGATAGAGACCCCACAGTCTCCATGAGCAGCCTATTCCAGTGCTTAACTATTCTTTCTATTAAAAAGGTTTGGTTTTTTTCTTTATGTCTGACCTAAATTTTCAAGCTGCAATTTATACCAAGACCGTATATTTCCTTATTCTTCTACATATGTTCTTTTCAGTGTTATCAGATAGTCTCATTCAGTGGATAACTTATATGCTACATTGGCAAAAGCAACCACCTGTTCAAATGACCAGCACCCAGTCGCATTGTTTACAAAATCATTACCCAGACGGGTAGTATGGACAAGTACAAGCTACTCCCATGAACTTGAAAAACTGTCTGTTTCAGCCAGGGCAGAAGCCAGTCTCTGAGCTCCTAGCAGGCCAAGGAAGGACTTAGAAACTCTAGAGCATCTAGAGAAACCTCTAACTAATGTCAACAGATGGAAAAACAAAACCTCCTAGAAATTTGGCTTTCAAGGACTAGGCAGCAGAATACAATTCTGGATAAAACCAGAAATGTACAGATACATTTCTTAGGCAAGATGCTTAGAGGCATTTGCATTTATATTTGGGGTGAAAGCTCAGGGGAAAGCCTGAACCTTCAGGTGCTTGTTTTTCAACAGGCTGCAGGGAACTATGTGTAGGCAAAGTCTTTTGATAGTTTTTATATCATTCAGGCTCCCACTTGCACCATGCCTTGCACAATTCTCTTTTCACTTAAAATCTTCTCTCATTTGCTGCCACTCCTGATATAGAAGAAATGCAGGAAGAACAAAAAGGATTTTGTTTCATTTACAGAATAAAAGAAAGACCATTCCAAACTCACTCTAGGACTTGAACTGCTTTCTGCATTTCCCCAAAAGTTAAATGTTTCCTCCTTTATTACATTTTGGTTTTGTTTGTTTTTTTTTTTCCGGGAGCTGAGGGACCTGGGGCTTCCCCATTCCAGTGGGAGCAACAACACAGATTAGAAGGCAGAAATTCTCTATTCCACCAAGGACCTCTGGAACACAATCTGCAGCCTTGTGCCTTCAGTCCACATTGTATAAAATGGAGATAATGGTATGCTTTCACTGGGTAGATAAATACAGAAAAGGTCACGAGGCTTACAAATAGTATGGAAATGAGGGGACACACACATGTGTCTAGAGGTAGGTGAGGGAACATATACAGCATGTATCTGTGAATCGTGCAAATATTAAAACTTCCTGTCTTTTATCTTTGCTGTCAGATAGTTAACTGGAAAAAGCTTATGTAACTTTTACACTGGATTTTAATAAACTAAAAAGAGAAGATCAAATATAGAAAAGGTAAAGGTAGGATGTTGGGCAGCAGGCAGAAAATAGCAGTGTTATTGGTTTTATAGCTGATGGAAAAGCATACCTAACCCCTCCGGGAAGCAGGGAGAGTCTAGGGAGAAAGAAGAGTCTTGTCAGTACAATTCGTACAGATCCTGAATGAGGACATGAGAAAACCAGAACAACTGGGCAGGACCTGAAAAGGGCTACTGTAGGAATAATAGAAACACCATAGAAATAGTAATTATAACCAGGACACTGCCAATGAAAGCATGCACTGCTCAGGATATATACAAGTAAAGGTAAACCTAGGGGATGCTGTTGTGACCTTAATGCTTCAGTACACTGTGAATAAATAAATCATGCATAAATGAAGTGAAATCATTTGAGATTGAGATAGTTTTTGGAAGGCTGGTACAAGATACTCCACTAGGACTGAACTACAGAGATCCACTGTAGCTCCACAGGTTTGGGTTTCAGTCTGGATAGAGATGTCATTATTGTTATTAAAGAAAATTAAATCAGGAACCAAGTCATTATGGAAGACACTAGCTTTGTAGAGATAAGGTGGAGAACAAATGCAAATTTTAACAGTAGCACCCTGATGTCTTTTTTTCTGGATCTGATAGTTGACACATTCTTCACCCTAAAATTACTCAACTGGCAATAGGTCGTGCTGTTTTACACTCAGTTTGGGCAAAGCAGCAAGGAACCTTACAGAAAAGCTAGTTATCAGAAATAACCTTGGATTGAGTGATTAGGGGAACAGAGAGCCTGCTTTAAAGGAGGAGATTAAAAAGCTTGTTTAACTTAGATAAATGAAAGCCAAGAGGGGCTATGACTGCTCTGCATAAATAAAGGGGGGACAGATACACAAGGGAGGAAGAAAAGGAGTTTTTAAGCAGAAAAACAATGTTGGTACAAGAACAACTGGTTGTGAGGAAATTTGCCTTGAAAATAAGATGGATTTTAACTATCAGAGGAGGGAAGTTCTGAATGGCTGCCCAAAAAAGTGCTGTGAAAACAACTAAAACAGCAAGAATACGGACAACTGGTTTGTATAGGGCTATATGATGTTGCTACCTAGAGCAGCAGGGATGGGACCAGATGAGCCTTTCCAGTCCAGTGGCCTTACGTAAGCAGAAACGAGAGGAGGAATTCCTCTGTGAAAAACCTTTTCTCCTTGACTTTTCTGCCTACAGATGTCAAAAGTCAGTCTTAATCATCATATCTTTGTCCCCCAGATAACCCACATGAACACAAAGACTCTTGTTATTGATATCTCCACTTCCTACGCTCATACTTCCCTTATTCAGCAGCGAAACCTTCTCCAGTGCCCTGAGAATAGAACATTCCTCTCAGCCTTCACCCAAGCTGGTTAAATCATGACTCTCACAATGCTGCTATCACAGCTGTTACCAAATGTATAATTCCTGTTATTCTACAGGTCTGTATCCTCACATAGGCTGGTCTACAGCAGGTGGAGAAGAGATGCCACAGAGAGCAAAAATCTCATGTTTACAGACACTTAAGGTGATTAATTAGCCACATCAGCCAAAGTAGACAAGAAATGGTTGTGAATGCTCCACATGTAAAATTAATTAACAGAGAAACAACATTCCTTCCTGAACCTCAAGTTCACCTTCCACAACCACCTGGGGAAGGCTGCTTTCTTCACTGCACCTGCAGAAGCAGGAATTGCTTCTAATAGCCTTTCAATTAAACATGTAGGCTGCAGGAGATTTTATTCCCTCTATATTTATATAGCACCTAGCATATGCCAGAGAATACAGACAGGGTGAAGTACTTGTTCTTGCTTTACAAGTCATTCTGGGAATAAAAGCTCTTTGCAGAAACACAGTCCCTCAGCTCACTGAGGTCTGACATTTACACAGCTCTTGCCATTTTTGCTGAAACATTTATTTCCTGGTGCATTTATGTGCTTTTTGCAGTTGCTGAAGTCCTGTCCCCTTCCATGATTAGCCTGAGAAGGTTAATGAGATATATTTTGAGCACTTCTGACTTCTGCAAAGTCACTGAACTTTGGAGCTCCACTGGTGTCACAGAAAGGTCAGAGCTGTGAGAATACCAAAGTGTTTGCCTAGGTAAATCATTCCTCCAAACCAGAAGGTACCAAGAGGTACCTACAGGCATAAAACCAGCCAGGATCACCTGACAGCTCCCTCTGAGAGATGGTGGTGTCCCTCGTGGTAGTGTCAACTTGGAAGCCCAGGAAGTGGTTCATCCAGGCAAAGTTGGTTCATGCAGGAGCAGCATGGTATCCAGGGGGACATATTTGTTCAAGATCCTCATTGCTATATGATGTACACATAACCACAATTTATGGAAATGTAGACTGCAGTTAGCACAGGCATAAGATACATGAGGGGAGAGGTTAGAGGAAGCTGTTTATGGTAGTGTGGGCTGTGACCTGAGTAGGCTAGAGGATGTAACTCAGCAAAGCCATAACTTCTAGGGAGGGCAAGTCAGGTGTTAGGATTTTGAAAGAAGAATTGCTAAAAAAAAAATTATCTTAACAAACACAGCAGACCAATTGTACCACCCAACATAGCCCTCCTCCAGCCAACAGGCAGTGACAGCACCTGACTCAGGCTTTTACTTCAATAATGTTGCGTTCTCAGAGACATCATGCCAGTCTGAAATGACTCTGTGTGAGGAGAGGGGAGCTTAATACAATGTCCTAAATTCCAGCAACATCAGTCTATTGTGATTCTGGCCTGGGAAAATAAAATCTAAAGCCAGGGAACTTATACTGCCCCTATCCCTGCTCATCTAAGGTGAAAGAAGGTTTCACCTTGAGCAGCTCTACTGATCTCCTCTGCAGAACTGTGGAGCAGGGGGAAATGTAGCGGGTATATTGGTAAGAATGCATGTTTTGTTTCACAGGGGATTCGGGAAACACAATGTTTTAAAGAAAAATGCATTTTTATGTGCATGTATAGGCATCTAAATGCTTTATGAAAGCATTCTGCGGTCTCTAGGAGTGTATCTGCATTGTGCAGGTGTGTGTCTGCATCCAGTACGTGTCCATGCATCTAACGCCCTATCTAATGATTTTCCCTCTTGGCTTTCCCTATTGAGTGCTGGGCTTCAGTTTGCATTTTGCTGAGGTTTCATTTCTTTCACTCAGACATTTTTTTTCTCCCCTAAAACATGTTACATAGAGGGAGGGAGGGGCTTGCCAATTCAAACTGCAGTCTGGGAGATGGTTTAGAGCTTTGGCTGGTAAGTGGGTCTTGTACAGCAGTGTGCAAAACCCCAGCATGTGTTCCCCTGTGCAATGGCACCTACTCTTTACACAGAGCAAATATCTCTCCCAGCATCTCTTGGGACCTGAGGCTGAGGGAATGTTTAAAAAATGCATATCCAGAGGGAGGCCAAAAACATTTCCTTGTGCAGAGAAAAGCTAAATGGCATCACTTTGAAAAGCATCTCCGAGAATATCAGAGAGATACTTTAACTTTCACTCAGGGTTGTTGCAGCAGGTGAAACACCTGCCCATCCTGAATACACCAACCAGAGCCCCTACCCTCCACACAGTAGCCCTGCATTGCCCCCGTGCAGAGATACAGGCCCACCAAGAGAAGCACAGGCAGGCACGGCCACACGCACACCTCTCCAGAGAGAGACAGTATGCTCAGCTCTTCTCTCGCCAGTGAAAAGGGAAGGAACACGCCTCACTCCAGAGGAATTACTGTACATGTTGGGAGCAAGATTTCTGGGAAGGCAGTTCCAGAGCTGCATGCCCCTGTTCCTTTAGTCTCCCACCACTAAGAGCTCTGGGCAGGTGATTGCAAATGCTGTTCCCCCCTTCCCCAGCACACTCCTGTGCAGATCCTAATGCTGGATTCACCCTGGCATAGCCACAGCCAGCCCCATAGCCTCCACACCTTCAGAGTGAATGTCTGCCTGTTCCCTCAACCTGGCACATGGCGAGGGGCCTCATGTACTGCTCCAAGTTGTCACTGAATCTCCCAGCTGAGAAGAAACACCTGCTCTACTCTGGACTCTGGTTCTCTTCCAGGTCTCTTCACTCAGCTTTGAAAAGAGGCCAGATGGGAAGCAAAACTGTGGGATAGGGACAACCAGGGACAGTCTTGCTGTTTTCTGTCTACCCCATGTGTGGCTAAGGGGGCTGCTCTCTGGAATCCTTGTACCTTTCCTTATCCACAGTCTCCCTTGCCTGTTTCTATGGAGAAGGCATGGAGATAACCTCATGCCCTGATTCGGTTTCTCCCCCCCTTCTTCTTTCTTTTGTTCACTCAGGTGCTCCCCAATTAACATAGGGGACAAGGGATGGGCGTGGAGGGAAGCAGAGGCAGCAAACATTCCCTGCCTCACCTGAGTAGAAAGGGACAGTGGTCCTTCATGCCCTGGTTCATCAGCACCCCACCTCCTGCTCACCCACAGTTCTGCTCCTCATCACTGGTGTGCATCCATGGACATGGGCCCCACTGCACAGACATGTCTCCTCACCACTGATTCCATCATGTCTTAGAATCATAGAATCATTAAGGTTGGAAGGGACCTCCAGGGTCATCAAGTCCAACCTTTATCCCATCATATCTCTAACCATTAGACCATGGCCTCAAGTGCCGCATCAACCTGTTTTTTGAACATCCCCAGGGACGGTGACTCCACCACCTCTCTGGGCAGCCTATTCCAGTGCCTAACCACCCTCTCAGTAAAGAACTTCTTCCTAATACCCAACCTAAACTTCCCCTGATGTCACTTGAGGCCATTTCCTCTTGTTCTGTCATTAGCAATTTGGGAGAAGAGACCAACACCAGCCTCACTACAACCTCCTTTAGGTAGTTGTAGAGGGCAGTGAGGTCTCCTCTCAGTCTCCTCTTCTCCAGGCTAAATAACCCCAGTTCCCTCAGCCGGTCTCCATAAGGCTTGTTTTCCAGACCTCTCACCAGCCTCGTTGCCCTTCTCTGGACTCGCTCCAGCACCTCAATGTCCTTCCCATCCTGCGGTGCCCAGAACTGGACGCAGTACTCAAGGTGCGGTCTCACAAGTGCCGAGTACAGGGGCACGATTACCTCCCTACTCCTGCTGGTCACACCATTTCTGATACAAGCCAGGATGCCGTTGGCCTTCTCGGCCACCTGGGCACACTGCTGGCTCATGTTCAGCCGGCTGTCAACGAACACCCCTAGGTCCTTTTCCACCAGGCTGCTTTCCAGGTCTTCATCCTGCTGCCCCTGTGCCAGGACTGGCCACAGGAGTGAGAGCAATGGAGAAAGCCACAGGGATGGGGGAGATCACAGAGATCATAGATCATAGAATTGTTTTGGTTGGAAAAGACATTTAAGATCATCAAGCTCAACCATTAACCTAGCACTGCCAAGTCCACCACTAAACCATGTTCCCTAAGCAGCACATCTACACATATTTTAAATCTCTTCAGGGATGATGACTTCACCACTTCCCTGTTCCAGTGCTTGGCAACCCTTTCAGTAAAGAAATCTTTTCTAATACCCAATCTAAACCTCCCCTAGCACAATGAGACCATTTCATCTTCTCCTATCACTTGCTACCTGGGAGAAGAGACCAACCCCCACCTCGTTACAACCTCCTTTCAGGTAGTTGTAGAGTGATAAGATTCCCCAGGCTCCTTTTCTCCAGACTAACCAACCCCAGTTCCCTCAGCCACTCCTCATAAGACTTGTGCTCTAGACCAGTCTTGTTGACCTCTTTGGACCTGCTTCAACACCTCAATGTCTTTCTGGTGTTGAGATGCCCAAAACTGAACACAGTACTCAAGGTGCAGCCTCACCAGTGCCGGGTACAGGGAGACAATCACTGCCCTAGTCCTGCTGACCACACTATTGCTGATACAAGCCAGGAAGCTATTGGCCTTCTTGGCCAAATGAACACACTGCTGGCTCATATTCAGACAGCTGTTGATCAACACCCCCAGATCTCTTTCCGCTGGACAGTTTTCCAGACACTCTTCCCCAAGCCTTCAGCATTGCATGGGGTTGTTGTGACCCAAGTGCAGGACCTGGCGCTTGGCCTTGTTGAACTCACACAACTGGCCTTGGCCCATCACTCCAGCCTGTCTAGATTCCTCTGTAGAACCTCTTTACCCTTGAGCAGATCAACACTCACACCCAACTTGGTGTCGTCTGCAAACTTACTGAGGATGCACTTGATCCCCTTGTTGAGATCATTGATAAAGATATTAAACATAACTGACCCCAATACTGAGCCTTCCAGAACACCACTTGTTATTGGCTGCTAACTGGATTTAACTCCATTCACCACCACGCTTTGGGCCTGGCTGGCCAGCCAGTTTTTCACCCAGTGGAGAGTACGCCCACCCAAGCCATGAACAGCCAGTTTCTCCAGGAGAATGCTGGGGGAAATGGTGTCAAAGTCTTCACTAAAGTGTAGGTAGACAACAATCACAGCCTTTCCCTCATCCACTAAGTAGGTCACCTTGCCCTAGAAGGAGATCAGTTTAGTCAAGCAGGACCTGTCTTTCATAAACCCATGCTGACTAGACCTGATCACCTGGATGCCCTGTACGTGTCATATTATGGCACTCAAGATGATCTGCTCCATAACCCTCCCCAGCACTAAGGCCAGACTAACAGGCCTGTAGTTCCCCAGATCCTCCTTCCGGTCTTTCTTGTAGATGGGCACCACATTTGCTAACCTCCAGTCAACTGGCACCTCCCCAGTTAGCCAGGACTGCTGATAGATAATGGAAAGGGGCTTGGGGAGCATTTCCGCCAGCTCCTTCAGTATCCTTGGGTGGATCTCACATGGCCCCATAGACTTCTGTGTGTCTAAGTGGTGTAGCAGGTTGATAACCATTTCCCCTTGGATTATAGGGGCTTCATTATGCTCCTTGTCCCTGTTCTCCAGCTCAGGGGGTTGGGAACCTAGAAGACAACTGGTCTTGCTACTAAAGACTTAGGCAAAGAATGCATTAAGTGCCTCAGCCTTTTCCTCATCCTTTGTCACTATGTTTCCCCCCACATCCAATAAAAGATGGAGATTCTTCTTAGCCCTCCTTTTGTTGCTAATGTATTTATAGAAACATTTTTATTGTCTTTTACAGCAGTAGCCAGATAAAGTTCTAGTTGGGCTTTGGCCCTTCTAATTTTCTCCCTGCATAGCCTACAACTTTGTAGTCCTCCTGAGTTGCTTGTCCCTTCTTCTAAAGGTCATAAACTCTCCTTTTTTTCCTGAGTTCCAGCCAAAGCTCTCTGTTCAGCCAGGCCAGTCTTTTTCCCTGCCAGCTCCTTTTTCGGCACATGGGGTTGGCCTGCTCTTGCACCTTTAAGATTTCCTTCTTGAAGAGTGTCCAGCCATCGTGGACTCCTTTGCTCTTCAAAGTACCTCCAAAGTACTCTGTCAAACAAGCTCCTGAACAGGCCAAAGTCTGCCCACTGGAAGTCCAAGATGTCAGTTCTGCTGATACCACTCCTTACTTCTCCAAGAATTAAAATTCTATTATGTAGTGATCACTGTGCCTAAGATGGCCTTCAATCATCACATCACCCACAAGTCCTTCTCTGTTTGCAAGCAGCAGGTCCAGCGGGGCATCTTCCCTAGTTGGCTCACTCACCATCTGTGTCAAAGTTATCCTCCATGCATTCCAGGAACCTCCTAGACTGTTTCCTCCCTGTTGTATTGTATTTCCAGCAGACATCTGGGAAGTTGAAGTGCCCCACAAGAACAAGAGTTAATGATTGTGAGACTTCTCCCAGCTGTTTGTAGAATATTTCACCTGCCTCTTCATCCTGGTTGGGTGGTCTATAACAGACTCCCACTATGATATATGCCTTGTTGACCTTCCCCCTGATTCTTAGCCATAAACATTCAGTTGTCATTATCATTAATCTCTAGGCAATCAAAATAGTCCCTAACATACAAGCATAACATTGCTTATCCCTTCTGAAGAATTTATAGCCAACCATTGCAGCACTCCACTTGTGCAAGTCATCCCACCATTTTTCCATGATATCATAATTTTCTTGCTGCACAATCGCTTCCTGCTTCTGTTTGTTGTCCATGCTGTTTGCATTGGTGTAGATGCACTTCAGCTGGGCTATTGATTCTGCCACCTTCCTGGGGGAAGAAGCTCTAATTCCTAGTGACCATTCTCAGGCACTTCTGTGGTTCCTAACACAATAACCCTTGCATCTTTTCTGGCACATGGATCTCTATCTCCACTGAGACGGCAAACCAAAGGACTTCACTAGCACACTGTCCCTCCAACATTGCCATGCTGCCCCCAGGCTTATCTCTAGCAAGCCTGGTTTTATCCATTTCCCCCTTCAAATCTAGTCTAAAACTCTTTCAGTGAGCCCTGCTAACTCCTGTGCAAACATTCCTTTCCCCCTTTGAGACAGGTGTACCCCATCTGTTGCCAGCAAGAGTAACTCATAGTGTGACTTCTGCCCCATCTCAGCTCTCACTGAATTAGAGCTGGGCTGAGTGGTTTGTCACCATGACAGCAGTGCCCAAATGATAGCCTCACCACTGTTGTGAAATGAAGTGCTGGCCCCAACCACAGTAGTGTCAGTGCTGTACATTTCCACCAGGAGTGAGCATTACTAGGGTATTTCTGTCTGTGCTGCTGCAGACCAACTCAGCATACAGGAGAGGATGCCAGGTCAGCCAAGGGCCCCCAGGAGCTGGTGTGGGCTGTACTTCCCAGCTTGAGACTCCTACCTTAGGAGCTCATGCTTCAGCCTTGATGGTGGATGATGGCTCTAGAAAGAAAGCCCACAAGCTGCAGAACCCCCACCTGACCCACTGCTACAGCCAAGCGCTGGGCTTTGCTTGAAAACCATGGCACTCTGCCATGTTTGGGCAGAGCATTAGACAAGACCCATCAGCTCTACCTATACCCCACAGAGAAGACCTGACCCTTGGATGGAACCCACCAGTGGGACAGCTGGCTCACTGCACACATGTTCATTACTGCCACGCTGGCTGGACCCAGCAAGCACTCTGTGAGCAGCAGGGAGCAGCTCTGACAAAGATTTTGCTCCTTTCCTATCTCATACACAGGTGTGTGCACACACACACACACAGACAGAGAGGTAACCTTGAAATCAGCGCTTTGGAAAGGAGAGAGGAAGATATGTATTTGCTAGCCCCACCTAGCAAGGAAGGGTTAAGCCAAGGACTGCTTTCTTGGGAGCATGACCTTAGGGAGATAAAATCCTCTCCTTCTCTCAGCTCTGATGGGCCTCAGGCAGACCTATTTTTCAAAGATTTGTCTGCCATTTTGTGCCTAAACATGTCAACACAAAGCAGATCTTGTGCCATTCCCTCTCTGCAGCCTAAAAGTAGGAGAACAGGCATGACAGAGGCAGTTTTGGAGACATAAGATGAAGATAAGGTTCTAAGCAGGTCTCAAATCATCTTTTGTGGCACATATAAGTCCACATGTGGAATGACTTCTTGCAGACTGGAATTAACTGTAAGGCTTCATATGTGTATTTAAATGTGTGCATATTGTGTAGTTACCTCTATTATAAGGGAAGTTAGCAGTAAGCCTGTACTTAGGTTCTCTGACACTTTCCATCACAAGAAACTTCAGGACGGTTCTCTGAGAAAAGCCAACATCTCCGTGTTTTGCAACAATCATTTGAAAGTCAGCAGGGAAAAAACCCTGAAGACATGATTTTTACTTGGGCCCATCAAATTTCATTCACTCTTAACTGCATTATAAACTGTTAAATAATCATAATTTCTTTTCTGTCACTTTCTTGCAGAAATCCTGGCTGACAGCCCAAATGGCATATAAGCATAAACGTTTTAAGAACTAAGCCCATCAGCCCAGTAAATCAGTGCGGACATACCCACCAGTACCACAGTCAATACAAGGAACACCTCAGCTTTGGCAGAGCAAGGGAAAAGCAAAAATGGTAGAGCGGTAGATGTGGTTTATCTCGATTTCAGTAAGGCATTTGACACTGTCTCCCACAGCATCCTCGTAGATAAGCTGATAAAGTATGGGTTTGGGGAT
>VZRW01006182.1:0-74471 GCA_013398125.1 Aegotheles bennettii | reverse complement strand
AGATGACCCTGCTCTGGCAGTGCGGGTGGACTAGATGATCTTTCGAGGTCCCTTCCATCCCCTTAGATTCTGTGATTCTGTGATTCTGTGAAAAGCCCAATCAAGCTGCCCACAAAATGTGGACAAATTATCCAGGTCCCCCTCTACTTTTTAAATGTGCACCACTGTGAAAAGGTCACTTGTACTCCACTATTTAGGATGCAGAAGAAAGGCAAACCAGTTTGAGCTGTCATGACTGTCTGTGGAACAAGTACAGGTTAGTCACTGAGTTGAGCAGTCAGACTCGGTGCTGAAGGCTCAGCATACATGAGAACGAACAACACATTCCTACAGAAAAGATTTTGAGGTTTCCCCTTAAAAATAAAACAAAACACAACACAAAACACACAAAAAACCCCCATAAAATAAACTACACTAAGGGAACCTTATTTAAATTGGAATATTAGGAAATGGCAGTTTTGCGGTTTCCTTTTCAACCTTTCTTTCATCCCACCTGTGTGTGGACATCTTGATTCAAGATTTAATTATTGAGTGCATACAACTTTCTCCATGGGGTCCCTGCCTCAATCCCTGTACTGCAAAAAAACTTGAAGGAGCAGAATTAAGGTGGCCCAGGAGACAAGACTGGCATTTCCTAGCTTGACTTCACAAGCTAAAAGTGAATTCACTGTTCTTTTATTTTCTGTATATAATTACTTATACAGCTCTGTGAATGTGCATGAGCTCTTACAAAACCAATAAATCATCCAAGAAAGTATCACTGAAGATAGAGAAAGAGCCATCCATGAATCACCAAGCACTGGCAGAGGAGAAAGGAATAAAGAAATGGCAGTGGACAGCAAACCAATCAACCAACGTAGAGATTATACAATCCTATTTTATGACAAAAGAAGCAGCACTGACCTTGCCAGGGGGTTGAATGGGCCAAAGAAAGTAGAAGCCAAATTGGAAGGGAGCATTGAAGAGAGGTAGAAGAGGGTGAAGCTGTCAGAGGTACTTCATGGTCATGGTGCCCAGAAGGTGAGAGGAAGGAAAGGCACTAAATCAGGCAGAATATGCAGCAGGCAGGTTTCTCACGTTGCAGCAATATGCTTGTAACAGGCTGAGGGAGAGAGAGGGCTGGTCTGCACAGTAGGTATGGACAGGACCAAGCTGGCCTGGCCAGTGTAACCTTAGAGTAGAAGCATGAGGGTGGTGGTAGATGGCATGGGGACACTAAGCCATTTATGGTCCAGACGCTGCCTAGCCAAGTTAGCCCAGCAGGGCTAAACTGAGAGCCAAGGCAACTTGCCAGGCTCACACAGCTGTCTTGCACCATGTTGTGCTGCTGCATCCCTGTGGCACTGCTCTGCACAGTGTGGATTTACTATCGCAAGCCTATGCCATCACAGGCAACGCATAGCTGGGTTTCACAGGGAAAACTTGCCCTAAGCAGCTGCAGCATCTGTGCAGAGCACAGATGCTTTCTCCTCAAATGCCCAGGAGTGAAGAGACCCACGTGCTGGATGTAATCTTGTCCTGTGCTTACTCTGTAACCTTAGGCAAACCACTGGAGCTTTATGAAGCTCATTTTTTCCCTCTATAAAATCCTCTTAATAATCCATCCAATGTTGCAAGGGGGATGAACGGGGACCTAACACCTGGGAGAAATGACAACAGTCAGTATAGTAAGGACATGTCTTAGCTCATCCACCCCAGAAAAAATCGTGCAGCTCAGGGTTGCACCTACAACACCCTCATGCCCCACAACAGAGGAACGACCTTTGCCATAAAAGGGTGCCAATTACTGCAAAGCAGCCATGTGTGCTGGCAGTCAGCAGTGGAAATCATGCTGATTAATGACAGAGCAGTAGGACAGCAGATCAGGCATGTGGATCGACAGCTGTAAAAGGAACAGCAGGTTTTTATATGGTACTTGCTAAGAACTAGTTTGGAACCAGGAGATTAACTAAAGCTCAAGAGCACATTTTTGGGTCCTCTCCAGCTGCTCTGGAAGCTGAAGTGGCACAAGGAACCAGGCAGCTGTTTTTCCTGGTTCTCTGAATATACCTTTCATGGAAGAGGGAGCGCAGCGATGCTTGAGTTGGCACAGTGGCGCTCAGCCCTGCTCCTTTCAGCCTCCAAGAAGCAGGTTCATCTCACCTCCCTTGCTCAACATAAGGCTCAACCAGATAATGCCCCAGGCCACAGGACTCCCTCGTGGCTCTGAAGCAGCCTCTCTGCCACCCTAGGATCCCATGCAGTAGGTCTCCACGCACAAAAGTGAGATGTGGGTGGGAGGGAGGCTGCAACTGCCTCAGAGAGCAAGATCACTTCCCCTGCCCTGCTCTCCTTGAAGCCCTCCTGCAAGGATGCTCCCCAGCTGCAACTGAGAGCTCTGGTCCACCAACACAGTGCTATCTTGCACAAGGAAACAGAGGGAGCCTCCGAGACCTGGGCAGGAGGAACAGCATTGAAGAAGGACCAGCTGATCAGCAGTTCTCGGTGACGAGAAAAGCACTGTGGTGGGGTGGCCTGCCAGGGGCAGAGCATCCCCACGGCCAGCCTGAGGCACGTACAAGTGCAGATTTGCCTCAGTACCAACTTTAACCCTGCCCGCTTTTCTGCTGTGCCAAGAATATCCAGTAAGCCAGGCCTCACCCCTCTTGCGACAGAAAAGATTGTGCTTACAACTGAATATTCATCCCTTTCCAGTCTGCTGATTATTTCACCAGGCAACCTTAACATTCCATTAATATTAGTCTTTGTGGTGCTAAATATATACACTAAGCACATATACAAATACATATAGATACATCTCTATCTAGCAGAGAATCCAATTAAGTGAATATGTTACGCCTTAGCAATTAATGAATTCAACAAGCTGAGCTGCTTCTTGAATATGATTAAAGTTCAAGCAATATCAATCACAACAGCAAAAAGATTCCTGATTTTCCTATGTGCTATCTACAAAGAGATTGTTAATATGTAAGTCAATGGGCAAATTCAAGTGTGATTGCAAACCTCAGGAAACTCATCTTTCCCAATGACATACAGCCTGCCCTTCAACTCGTCGTAGCCAGTTCTTGCATGCAGCATCTCAGACCATTCCTGCCTTCTTATGTATCTTTCTGCAGCGTTTTCTGGGTGGGAGGTCTGTAAAAATTCTGGTGTCCTATGGGTCAAACGAAAGCAAATTCTATGACTGAGCAGAGCTGGCTCTCTAATCACTTGATTGATGCAAATGCTTTCTTTCTCTTCGTGTTCAGTTGCCAATTTTTTGTTTGTGTTTATATATGTGTGTGTGTTTGCGTGCACACATGTGTGTGTTCTTTTGTACATTCATCTTTTTCCAGGACAAGGCTTTTTCATGCAGTTTCTGTCTCTCAGCAATGGACAATACCAAGCCCTCTAGGGACTGGTCCAACAATGAGCCACTAAGTTGGTCAATGGTCTGGAGAATCTCTCCTACGAAGAAAGGCTGAGGGAGCTGGGCCTGTTCAGCCTCAAGAAGAGGTGACTGGGAGGGGACCTCATTAATGTGTATAAATACCTAAAGGGTGGATGTCAAGAGGATGGAGCCAGGCTCTTGTTGGTGGTGCCAACTTACAGAACGAGAGGCAACGGGCAGAAACTGAGATACAGGAAGTTCCACCTGAACTTGAGGAAGAACTTCTTTACTGTGAGAGTTCTTGCATACTGGAACAGGTTGCCCAGGGAGGTTGTGGAGTCTCCCTAACTCGAGATATTGAAGAACCATCTGGATGCAGTCCTGTGCCATGTGCTCTAGGATGACCCTGAATGGGCAGGGAGGTTGGACCAGATGATCCACTGTGGTCCCTTCCAACCTTACTGATTCTGTGATTCTGTGACTGCTGTTTCCCTCATTCTCTCACAATACTCCTCCTCAGCATTCATAAGACATTCCCCGGGGCCAAGTTCTACATAAATATATATTTAAGTAGCCACTATAGCATAGAAGATGCAGAAAAGCAGTCGAGGGACTTGGTTGCAGTATCAGGACAGAGGTGAAAGATCAGAGACATGGCTTGGAGGGTTGGGAGAAGACAAATGTTGATGAGAGTTTGAACTGGAAACACAACTGTCCCCCTCTCTTCTCTGACCCAGTCAGCAGAGCAGGCGGGTTTTCACCCTGATACTAGAGCTGATATAATACAGGTCTGTGTTAGTACAGCTGCACAAATTCAAAATCCAAGAATGTCCCTTACTGGGAGGCTAGTAGAGGAAAGAGCCTTTAACTGAGACACGAAAGACATAGCTAAATAACTGTACTTCTAATGCTGAGTCTTTTTTATTTTAGCTGCTCTGTTGTTCTCGTAGTTTGTAGTCACACTCCATAAAGAGGTCTTGAATGCCCAGAAGCAGGTTGGAGGCTCTTTTCTGGGGACCAGCTGGGTCTGTTGCAGACAGAGGCTAGGCCTGAGCCCCATTCCTGTTTGCTTCTTTGCATCCCAAGCTGGGTACCAGGAGGGACAGCTGGCTACCCTCCAAAACCCTGCAACCACTCACTCATCCTCACCCCTGCTATGTGGCTTGGCAGAGGCTGCTATCATATTGATGGCTCCTTCCAGGCTCACCAGACTGCAGATCCTATACCTGTGCAGAATTATTTGTCTCTACATTCACAGCACTGCAGATTTCGTAAGTCTCTATGAGATATCAAAGTACAAAGTTTGGATCTTTTCTAGACTACTTGAGAAACACTGGTTTGAAAGTAGGTATTATAGAGAATAGGGTATAAAATTGGCCACTTATGTCACCCATGCCAGAAGGTAGTTTGAGAATGAATAGCCATATGAAATATGCCATACCCCAGGACACCACACACTATTTATATGCTTTCCAACATATCCAGAAGAGCTAGAAACCACTCAGAAAATCCAGTCAAGAGCCAGTTTCTTGCAGAGTTGTGGGAGCACACCCTGGCATACGCACAGAGCCCACAGTAGGCTCCAGCAGACTTGAATGACCAATTTTACGGTCAGAGTAGGACATTTGTTGTGCACTGGCATGCAGCTGTCGAAGGGTGACGCTTCAGAGAGATTTGGAGATCTTTCCTTCAGAAGTATGTCCTAGATTTTTCACTTCCCCAGAGATCTGAAAAGGTCAAGGAAGGCCCCCTTTCAAGTTCACTAGTTTTATTTTCTCTTCTAGGTACAAATATGCTGGCTGCTATTCGAGTTGTGGTAGGAAGTAAGCCATCAATGAGATCTTTGGGTCCGAATTGAATGCAACCAAAGCTAGTTCTTCCCTCTGTTTCAGCAATTTCTGCAGGTTTTCTTCTGCCTCAGATGGGTGTTTTTATCACCATTTTACCCTGCTCCATATTCATGTCCTTTGGGGAAGAAAGACACTTTGGGGAAAAAGCTCCTTATTTATAATGAGAAAATAACCTACCCACTCTGTATATAGACATCAAAAAACTCAGCCTTGGCACATATGCAAACAAGCATGCTCAACAGGAATGAGAGAGCACAGATTCTTACCTGAACTCTGTGCAATAAGTATAAAGAAATGTACCTCCTCCCCTAGGCAGCCTTCGTGCATTAAAGGGAGAAGTTCGCTGTCTTTCAGAAATTTGAAGAGCGGAAAGAGCCAGCAGTATCTGCCAGAGCAGTAGATGGAGGTGCCCTGTCAGTGTGGTATGTACCACTCAATATGAGAGATCGGCCCATTTCTTCCATCCCTTCCCACTTCTCTGTAAGCAGAGTGGAAAATGAAAACACCCTTCCCACAAATAGTCATCCAGATGTCAAAGCATAATTGCATTTGCGCAGTTGGGATCCCTTGGGAATTTTCACCCCACACAGCTGTCACAGCTGATGATTCCCCAAAGTGGCTGCTGCATTGTCAGGCTCTTTGCAGTTTGCTTTCTCTGTGGCATCAAGTCCTTTTCACCCAACACCTTCTCCCTGTCTGTGATTACCATTGCCTGCCAGCACTGCAGTAAATATGTGTATATTTCTGTGTGTCTCATTTCTCACTTTACAGAACTCTCTCTCCTAAAAAACACAGATTTTGTGATCAGAGTAGACACTAATATAGAGAACAAACAGGAATTTTTGACAGGCTCACCTGTTCCACTCACTATACATGAAATTACCTGCATCTGTGAACTTTTTTCTGCTTCCTTCTTTCGGGAGGGTATTGCACTTCTGAAACTGTGACATTGTAAATCTGTTGTCCTAAGTACTCGTGACCTTATAGGTTAAGGAAAAGTCAGATCTCATATGAGAACTGGACAAGATATGTCAAAGAAGCAGAAGTTGGATGACATATAGCAAGCAGCGCAGCAGGACTGAGAGCTCTGTGCTCCAACTCCAGGGTGTAGGAAAGCAAACCATGCTGCTGGACAGACTGGCTTTTTGGAGGGTAACACAGCCAGGTTCCTGATTCTACTTGGTCATCAACCATGTACGTCTGAGATATGGGATTAGGACCCAGGTCTGTTGACCTTCAATCATGGTCCTTCTCTCTCTTTTACTCTAACACCTTTTCACTTTGTCTGTGATGAACACCCTTTAGCCCCCCACTCTCTGCACATCCATTCAAAAGGCTGTTTCAGAGATCATTTGCCTGATATAATTTCTCCCCTTTCTTTTCAGTCTTCCTTTGCCTCCCTTCTCAGCTGCCTCAAGTACCCATTTTTCAAGCCACTTGATGCTTCTAATCCCTCAGTTAGTAACAAGATGTGAATGCTGACCTGCTCCACTTTCTTTAGTACCTTTCTAGAGACCCACATAGCTGTCTTCAATTTTGACCGCCTTCTTGAAGGAGGTCCCATGAATACCAGTGAAGTTATATCAATGCTTTTGTTCATACCCTACTGTAAGCCTGCCTTTTGCCCAGGTAGCTGCAGATAATTTGCAACAGTCAGGCTGCTGATATGCTAAGCTTATAGTCCACAAAATTTACAAATCCTCACCCATTTTCCCTTTGTATTCCCCTAGCAGATAATGCAAAAATGTTCACTGCCAACAGTAGATAAAATGTGCCATCTATTTACAGACTTCCTCTAAAGTATGCACAGCAAGAAAATCCTGGATATTTACTACTGTTCTTAACTTGGCTGAGTTCACTGTGGGTTGACCCTCTTATCTGTCTAGGTGACCATGTTTTCTCCGCTGATACTTACACAGTAAGTGTTTAGTGGCTACGCCATCACCTTGGTCTCTCTGTGCAGCTCTCAGCACAATGGGGCACTGGTTAATGGCAGGCCTTTACAGAGACTACAGTAATACAAATAATAAAAATAACCATAAGCTTGTTCTGCACAGTTCATACATCAAACTAACCAGGGCTGCTTTTTCGAAAAACAGAGAATGATAGCCATATTGCAACCCCAGTGCTATTTATTACAGTCTTTGTCTCTCTAATTACCCCTCCATTTTCACCTGTTTTCTAAACTGCTGGTTAAAATGTCTTTGCACTGACGAACAGCTGCCGCATCTCAGAGGTACGGCTGCATCTCTGCAAAGGGCAAGGCTATGTCTGCCAACACAGCTCATTCACAGGGAGCTCAGGGACCCTCTAGGCTAAGGGAAAATAGGAGGTCTGCAGTGTCACAGATTTGCCTCTGCCTGATCACCATGAGATCGTAGAGATGTGGAAAGTCTCTCTTGAATGCATATAAGTAATTTATATATATTTAATTGCAAATGAAAAAATGGCAGAAACTCAATAAATGGATTTCTGTTTTCTTCCATTCACACCTCAAAAGCCTCTCTCCCTATTCCCCCTGCCCCAGCAGAAAACACACCTTTAAGACACTAGCTGCTCACTCCATGCATTTGACAGACTCAGATTAAACTCCCAGATAATAACCTTGCAAGGCAGAGACAAACTTGGAGCAGTACAGGGTGTTCTCATCATTGGCTCCCAAAAATAGTTCCTTGCCAATAAGAGTTGATTGGTTCAGGCTTTGCCAACCTGCACTTCTACCGTTACCCCCATCCCAGTAGCTGCTGACACAACTTATCCCCTCCAGAAGGGTTGTGAGGCTCTAAATACAGCCAAGAGTTGTGTATTGGTTGCTGAAAATACCTCAGGTTTGTAATATTATTGTAAACAAAGCTTCCATGGGTCCTCCCTGTCTCCACTCGCTGGCGTAAGGGAGATATGGGAGTCCTGGACTGCAATGGCTGTGAGACAGCATTTGTGGACTTCGGTCTACATCTTCCACAACCTCCTAAGACCTAGTGGAAATGATCATCTGGGGATAGCTTTATTAGCTTTGTTTTATTAGCATCTACTGCAAGTACTCAGCACATCAGGCTGCAAAGAGGGAGTAGTGGGTGGGGAACCACAGAATCATAGAATCATAGAGACGCAGCTTAAAGGAGCATGCGATTACAAACAGATCTAAAAGGATTTGGAAGGTAGACAACAGGGAGGAGAAAAGAAGGTCACTGGACAGAAGCAAACAGAAAAGGGGACTCTTAATATGCGAGGATGGAGTGCAGAACTGTCAATAAGCCAAACCAAGCCCCAGAATGGGTCATTTTTGGGCAGAAACTATTCCAGTATGCCTTCATACTGTTCCTTTTGATATCTACATTGCAAAAATTTACCCGACATCAAGCAGTGAACCTACTCTCAAGTCAATGGAATTGCAGCCACTTAAGTTAGAGATGAATTTGGCTCTCAAGGACTTTTCTATGCAATGATTTAGATAATGACCCTTCAAAGCTTATGCTGTGGCCATAGCATGAGAAAGGGAGAAAAAGGGCCAAGAAAAGGGCCGCAACAGAATAGCCATCTGTCATACTGAAGTCTAGAGCTCAGCTAACCCAGGATGTCATGAAATAAGGGTGAGAAACACTGAAAGTTAATGAGCACCCCTAGAGGAAACCTTACACCAATCTAATAGTATGAAACAGTACAGATGTGTTAATACAGGCACCTTCATGCAAACTGCATCCCAGAATATTTTGCAAAGTTAAATACAAGACAGCAAATGGCATGCGGCATAAAGAATAGCTGGTGCACTGAGCAATCAAGAGGCAGTACAAATGGCCATATAATTTTGTCTTTTAAAAGCAACTGCATAAAAGCTCATTCATCCATAAAAATGCTGCGTTTCTGTTTTCTGCCTTCCTAGGAGCTTTCTTGCCTGCCCCTTTTATCACCAACTGTAGACTTCAGATCTTCTCAAAAGAGTAAGAACAAACACTTGTCCTTCTATGCCCAAATATTGCCTCCACATTTCAAGGCTGTTTTATATAGCTCCTAAGTATTACCAGGCAGGGCTAGTTAGAGAGTTCACAGGGCCTCAGACTCATAATACATTTTAAAAGTACTGCACATGACAATGGGCTAAGAATATACCTAAAAAATAAGTGGATGTCAAGGCATTATGTGGCGAATACTTTTGGAATTTGAAAATTAGGAATGAATAGGATACATTTTCAGGTATGGAAAGATAAATTTGTTTCCCAGTTCCTTCGAGAAGGCAGAATCTGGAAATCCAGCATACTGTGAAATCTAGATACCATTTTAAATACCATGAGATTCAGTCTTAAAACTCTCTTCACGATGTCTTCAAGCATTGCCAGTCCAGCTTACAACAGCTAGTCAGACAGCAAGTTGCAAGCACCATTTGTCATGCTATAATACAGGTATTTCACTTCCTCATTGTCCCCAAGATCTCCCACTCTCTCCATATGCATGTTTGGTTTATCTACTTACAGTGTGCAAAATCTCCTCTAAACACTTTGAAAGACTGACCTCTGGAAGGTGTTTTTTGTAGTGCCTGACACAAGACACTGTAATACTAACATGAAAAATAAGAGAGTTGACATCTGGAAGTTCAGGGGAATTACAGTAGCCCAGATAGCAGAGGAAAGAAGACATGTACAAGAAATCCATGTACAAGCAGAGTGGAAGCTGAGGCAGTATCACAGACAGACAAGCTAAATCACTGTGGATGTACACTGGTGATAGGTAGGTAGATGGATAGATAGATAGATAGATAGATAGATAGATAGATAGACAGATAGACAGATGCAGACAGACAGATATATACATACAGAAGAGTTGAAAGAAAAATACAAGGTCAACGATAAGGCCAAGTTAAGGCAATGAAGAGTAAGTTCGACTTAAAGAAACAGAAGAAATAATATGAAGCCTTTATCCCTCTTTCAGGTTTACAGATGCTGTGAAGAGGATGGCCTGCCAATCTTTCAATCTCACCTTGAAGACCTTGGTGAGCACTCAGCACACATTGTGAGTGGTCCTAACAACGCTTGAGTCCAAGCAGCTCCTTGGCCTAGGTACACCCATTTGTTTCAAGTGGGAGAGATTCCTTGTGAGCCCTGCTCACTTTCCACCTTCTCTCTTCTTCCTTTTGACAGCCTCCAGGGCCATTGGGTGCATGGTCCAAAGGAACTGTTCAAACAGACAGGAAGCACCTGAACTTCCAGTCACACAAACCTCATCATAGAAATGCTTCCTCTATCAGGGACTAGCTAAGAGCACTGACACAGTCATTGATGCTGTCACTCAGGGCTGTTAAAGGGATTGCTGAAAACAGGGAATCTCTGCGATTCAGTCTCTGAGTCTCTTCCTCCATCGAGTCTCTTCCTTTTTCTCTCCTGTCCTCTCAATTTACAGCTAAACAATTTCAATTCATTAAATGATTGCTTATATGTCTTATATTCCACACCTCTGATGATTCTTGCTACTTCCTCTGGACTCATTCCAGTTTGTCCAGATCTTTCTTGAAGTGTTATCCACAGAACTGCATAGTTTTTCAACCTTACCATTACCCAGCACAGCACAGAGATTACATCATGCACCTTGCAGGCTAAACTCCTATTTATACATCCAAGTACAGCATTTGCCTCTTACTCAAAAAAACCACAATCATGTTCAGCTTGTGTTCCTTTTTTATCCCCTCCCTAATCCTTTTCTTCAGAGCTGTGATCTAGTTGATCTTTCTCCGCACTGTATTTATGTAGTTCATTATTCCTGCCAAGGTACAATAGTTTACACTTGTATCTATTGAATTACATTCCACTTTTTCAGAGTGTATCTCCAATTTGCCAAGATCATTATGAATTCTAACCCTGTTCTCCAACAAATTCACAGTCCCCCCAGCTTGCTGTCATTTGATATGCAAATTCTCCATCCATCACCAAGGCTGTTAAAGAAAACATTGAACTGAATGACCACAGGACAGACTGTCACAGTACTCCAGTCCGTGCCCCCTTCCATTTTGACATTCTTATTCATTTTGTATGCATTTGTTAATAGCTCTCCTTGAGACCTTTCTCCTCTAGATTGCTAACAAAGTGTGATGAGAGAGATGGTAAAAACCTTACTGGAGTCAAAGCAGATGACACCTTTAGTTTCACCTCTGTCCACAATGTCTGTTACCCTGTCACAGAAAGATACCAGTTTGGTCTGACATGACTTGTTCTCAGCAAATCATGGTGGACTTTTACAAGTCTCCTTGTTATTGTTCAGGTGCTGACAAGAAGTTTGGTTGATAATTCATTTCATATTTTTTCTGAGTATCAGAGTTAAGCAACAGTGGTTCCCTAAATTTGCAATTCCCAAGCTCCTTTCCCCTCTGTCCCTCCTCTCCCCCTCTATTCTTTTTTAAAGACAGGCATTCATGTTTCTCCAGTATCTGGCAAATACTACCTGGGCCAGCTTTACAGGTACAGATCCAGTGCATTCACAGAACACTCTTTCTGTAAATTTTCATTTGAAAAAGGGACATGTTGGATATGTAATGTTTTGCTACAACAAGATACAGGAGGTTGTTATCTTGTCTTGGGAAATACACACCCTTGCCCTTGTGCCAGTCTCCCTTGTCACGCTGACAGCAGAATAGAGACTGGTATTAACATGCACCAGACCTCCTGTCCCACAGCCCTGGCCTGCAGCACATCCTGCCATTTCAGTCCTTGACAGCAATAAGCAGTTCAGCCAGTGCACCTTAGACCCCATCCACAGCACTTCAACTATTTTAGTCCTTCCTCCCACTCTGCACTTTGTTTCGTCAATATGACTCTGTCCTGCTCAGCTGTCCTCCCTACTTACTCAGTCCTGTTTACCCTATCTCACCCGTGTGCTCAGCAGGGACTGATGTGAAGCTCATGGCCTGCACCTTCCCTGACATGACAGTTCTCTCCCACTCATCCCCCTCCTCCTTCACCAGCTCCTCTGAGAGTTTCAAACCCTGACTTCCCTCTCACTCCTGTACCCACAGCTGTGTCAGCGCATCTTCCACCTCAATAAAGAACAGTTAATCCCAGGCAGGCAACGAGTTGTGCAATGTTTCAGGATGATAATCCAGGTCATGGAAAGCCAAGTGACCTGAGGCCTGCTGCACTTGTTTCACTTGTAGCAGAGGACAGGCTGGACAGCAGTGGTCTGGAAGCAACCCACTCAAGAAAGGAAGAGTCTGAACTGTACTCTGGTGTGCCAAGCGGAAGTAAACAGCCATGTGCTAGGAGCAGGCACAAGATCTAGCCTGGAAGAAGTCAAGCAGCTGAGACCATTGGAGAAAGGAAGTTCTTCTATAACTACTGAGAGAACAATTAACTGGTATCCTGGGGATACGGTGCTGTTCCAGGGATGCGCTCTGCTGCACAAAATAGCATTTTTGTGTACTAAATACCATGTGCACTCTTCAGTGCAGACAAGGACCCAGGTGCTCATCAATTATTGAGCTTGCTTGAAAAGGCGTTTAGGAGAGTGCACAAGAGGCCAGTGTGCAGCTCTACCTCAATCCCAGCTGTGCTGCTCTTGGAAACCCAGCCAGTAAGAAGGAAAAAGAATGAGAGGGGGGGAAAAAAAAGGAGAAGGAAGTGAGTAGAGAGACAGAAAAAAAAAGGGGAATAATTTAGTAGCATCTTCCCCTTGCCAAAGGAAGTAATGTATGGTGCAGGAAAGCCCTCCTTGCTGTCTTGTAGTATCATTCCTGCAGTATCACCTTCTTCCTTCCTACTTTCTGGGATGAAGACAGAATTTTTTCCTCAGAGTGCAGCCCACACCCTCTGAGGCCAGCTCCTAGACTGCAGAGAAGACCTTGGATTGGAGTAAGGTCAAGACAAGAACACACTATTGCTCCAGCAGCACTGTTACCACATCCTGACCACTCTACAGCTTTATTAAGACCTGCCATGTTTACCCAGTTCGATGAAACATCCTAGGATCTCCTGTCTCAACTCCCGTTCAGGGAAAAAGAGAGCTCTTACCCCAAATCAGCTGTCAACATTCAAACTCTCGCCTCTCAACATACATCTTCACATGGATCTGCAACAGAAGACTGTCTCCTGAACAGAACAAGCCCATGCATTCTCTGCAATTTGCCATGCATGTTGGCCATAGCCAGTATTTAATCTTCATTATTGCTTTGGAGATGAAACACAACTCCAGAAAGTCACGGGTCTCTCAGGAAATCCACAGGTGATGTTCATTCAAAATGAGAAAATTAGAAGAAATCTCAAGGAACAGCTGCAATCTCAAGGAACGTTCACTCACAATCACTCAGAATTTTTCTATTTGTGAACTAGATTTCCTCAGAAGTAAAAAGTCACTTATGTCATTGAACAAGTATGAAGCTAAAATCTGACCAAGCACAGAATTATTCTAGCACTAAAAAGTGTCTTTTTATTAAAAAGACGCAGTTGGGTATGTTTACAAAAGTATAACTTGAAAAACAAAACTTAGTAAGGGCAAATTCTAAGTGTTTTTGGATTATCATGATCCCCAAAAGGCAGAGATTTCTAAACAATGAGCTTGTGGAGGACTAGATACAATTACAGCAGACAACACAAGATGTCTGGAGAGCCAAATTGCTTACAATCCAGGAAAGAAAGTAAGTCTTTTTCTTTTTTAATCCAGAGCCTTTAAAAAGTAACTAAAAGTTTCTTTTTTTCATTAGTGTCTTTCATTTAGGAACATACCTACACGCTTTTGGGACCTAGAAAATACTTTTCCATTCACTGGAGCATCAGGTTATGGAACTTTCTGTCATAGTGCAACAGTGATGGGCACGGCTTGATGCCAATGAGGAAATGACTGGACATTCCCAGAACCAAGAACCATTCCCAAAGTTGCAATGGCAATTATTAGAAAGAAGCAACGACAAAGAAACTTGGAGTTATGGGAATGGTAAAACTCTTGTGATACCGTTTACAAACCAAGACTGAAAGAAATTAAGGTGGCGTTAGACAATGCACACACATGGACAGAGAAAGAGGCAGCACTCCACATACTGTAAGGACCAGTATCTCTAATTCACACATAGAAATACATGCAGGACCAATATACTTCCAGATGTACCCTGTCAAAGCACAAATACCCATATACACATCTACAGTTTTCTGCAGACATCAAACACCATTCACCCATCCCTCTCACAGAATAGCGTGTGCAAAGTTTTCTCTGCCCTACAAGCACCTCACTGAAGTGTGCATCTCTTGGAAAAACTGAGGTAGCAGGTTTAGATTCCCACCCAGTACCAACGACTGCGTTTTTCACAGCCATGTCGAGGTTCGTATCTGGGCTTATATTTGGTGGATTGAGTGTAGCAGCAGACAAAAGCCAGAGGGTAGGCTAGATGATGAGAAGTGTCAAGTAGGGCACAATATGGCTGTATCAGACATTCACAACTGGCATTTTGGCTGCCCAAGATCTTTGGACATTGAACAGAAGTCCTAGACAGTAGCCAAAACAAGATGGTAAAGAGGATGGAAAAAAACATCATCCCAAAATCAAAAACTTGGGCTGTTTTCCATAAAGACATAATGCTGATGGGGAGGCTAACCCATACAATTATATTTAAACCATTCTGCAAGTAAATCTGACTCTGTTGACTGTCCTAGCCTAGAGGAAACTCTGAAAGAACAGGGCTTTCAATACAGAATTCTGATAGAAAAGTTCATGTCTCTAGCACAGAGTTTTCTCTCTTTTCCTTGGCCACAGGGAACCACACACTTAGAATATCCAAGGGACAAGGCCTTGTCCTCTGAGTCTAAATCACTGGACACTTAAATAACTCCACTAGCATTTTTATCTGTTCTCAGAATCTGCAGAGGAGTCTGGAATGACAGACTGAAGATCAAATTCACTTTGCTCTCCAGAGAGCACAAGCAAAAGCAGTCCTGCGTTGTTACTGAGAAAAATGGGACATTATGTCTTGAACCACTCTAAAGTCTCCTACATCATTTACTGCCAGTATTAAAACACAATGAACTCATAACTTCCTGTGGAGATGCTACACTCCTAGCCATGGACAGAAAAGCCTGTAGCATGGAGCAGAGGTTTCTTAGCAGCTGCAGAAAAAACTACTTCTGATCACCAATGAAAGCCCCTTGAGCTGTGTTCACCGTGAAATTAAGTGGTAGAGGTGTTAGACTGAAGGAGATCTTTAGGATTTAACATGTTCTTTCAAACTGTACTTCTCTCTATCACCCCTTTCTCTTGCAACAGTTTAATTTCAGCTGCCATTCCTCCAAATGTCTCTCTCAGCAGCTGGGAAAGCTGGCTTCTGGGCCCTGTGTGAAGAGAAGGGAAGGTAAATTGTCACACAAGGACAGCTCCACCTCTCCTCCCTCAGCTTCTCATGGGGGGTTTTTGCACAAATAAAAGATCAAGGAGGAGTCAATTGATCTATATTACATGCCACCCATCACAGACTGCAGGGATACTACCAGAAGGACCTAGAGGAATCAAGCATCACCTTTGCAAAGGCAGTTGCACCTTACCATATTACATTAAAAAACACTGCTGCAAAACTCATAATAAGCAAAGGACACTTCCCCAAGGCCACAGGTCAGAAGATAATTGATACTCAGCATAGCTTCAGGACAAAGAATTACAAAATGTCAAGACTTTTCTTTTCTCAAGTAAATAAATTTGCTAGGAATGGGTGTGAAAGGGAAATTTTCATTCTTGAACAATAAATCTTGATCAGATTTATCCCAGAAATGTGCTCTCTGATAACTATATTGTCAAAAGACTGAGGGTGGAAATCAAACTAAATAAACTTTTTTCTCCTTCAGGTGGATTTAGAAAAGGGATCATCAAAGAAAGTTTCAGTGAATTAGATCAAAACAGTTTAGGGATTTCCTCTGGATGTGGCAAACTGCAAGAGGTAAGGGACATTGTTGCAAGCTTTGGTCCAACCTCTTCTTCTGTAGCCACAGCTATACAACTGCAAGTATCTCCAGATGACTGTGATACAAACAGGAAGGGAACTGTTGTCTCCACAGTATGAAGCGCCCCTCTTAATAACAAGTGCTGATACAAGCAGTCTGTAGATCAGTTTATCCACAAGCCAGAAGGTTCCTCTTTCTGCAGCTGACCTCATGTACTGCTGCAGCACAAGGGTTTGAGGAGCTCCTCAGGCTGCTATGCTGCTCCTCTCTTATTGATCAAGTCCCATTTCCTGGGACTTTTCCTGGAACCAGCTGCCCACTGCCCATCGGTCATCTTGCTAAGGAAATTAGAGTCATTGTCCTAACCCAGATGAAGGTCACTTTTTCTGATTGATCCCCCCTCTTTCAACTTCTTGATTAACAAAGGAGCCAACAAATCCCTCAGCTTTTTTCTGCCACTTCGTACATTCCATATTTCACTGTTACCAACCTCCCTGCATCCCCTCCAGTCAAAGTGTGTCTCCCTTGTTCACTGCCCTGCCTCCCATTCCTTAGAATTTCTGATGCTCGCTGTGTGTAAGAGAGAGATCCTGTGAGAACACTTTCTCCAGAAGAGAGGCCAGAGAAAGGACAAATTAGCCAACAAGGAGGCTCCAGGCACCACAGATGTAAGACTTGCCAAACCTCATAAGATCATTTGCTTTATTTATTTCCCATTCCTTATTGTGTATTATTTCAATCTCTCCAAGTTCAATAGCAATAAAAATGAAAAACATCCATGGAAACACTTCCAATTAACACAAGGTCAGAAAATGACATTAGAGACCTCCACAGTCCATAAAGATTACATACACCCAACACCTCCCTAAACTACCATTCTCCTCAAAAACAACCTCAGTAAACAAGTGGGCAGTGCAACTTGCCAGGAAGATCTCTGGCAGGCAGACAGATAGAGAGGAGAGCTCATCTACTTTGAAAGAGAGCTGTTTGCAATATCTCTTAGAGTTGTTCACAGAAGGCTGGTAACCCATCTCCTCCTCTTTCCACAGTGGTCAGGGTGATGTCAGAATCCTTGAAGCCAGCTCCAGTTTTCAGCGCTGTCAGTATTATGCTGCAGGTAGATAGCTGACTGGACATGTGGCAGCATTCAGTTCACTGCTCTGCAAAGTGCTGCAGAAACGGATGGTCAGAAACAGCAAAATTCTAAGCAGAAATAACTTTGGCTTAGTCTCTTCTCCAAAATATGAGTTTGCAACCCTCTTCATGTTCTGACTTTGTTGAGCTTTGCACCACTATCCTGTCCAGCACTGTCTGGAGGAACAATGTTGGAAGAACATGAAAAAGCTTCCTGGGCATGTGCAACTCATATGAAGAACCAGGAAAGGACTGCTATCTCAATGCACCAAAGGACAAAGATGGTGCTCAGGCCCTAGAAAAAGGGGCTGAGCCAGGAAATGCAGTACTAATTTTACAGCTTCAGTATAACTCAGAATAGCTGGTTTGCAGCAACAGAGCAGCTTCCGGAGTAAGGAAGTGAGAGAGGGAGAGAGTGCAACGCAGCGAGGAAAAGACACAAGCTTTGCATGATACTACAGAGGATGATGTCTAGGTGGCCTATGAGAGAAGCCTTTCAAGAACAGAACACCTCTTTTTTGCTTTAATTTTTAGAAACCGTCTTGCAAAGTTGTGGTGCTGCCTGAATATTTATAATTATTTATCACCATTTATCATCATTGTGCTCAGCAAGCCACTCTCCATCATTTATCAGTCATCCCGGCTAACCAGGGAGGTCACAGTGGACTGGAGGCTGGCAAATGTGACACCTATCTACAAGGAGGGGTAGAAGGAGGATCCAGGGCTTGCCAATCTGACCTTGGTGCCAGGGAAGGTTATGGAATAAATTATCTTGAGTGCCATCACACACCATTTACAGGACAACCAGGCAAACAGGCCCAGTCAGAATGGGTTCATTAAAGGCAGGTCCTGCTTGACAAGCCTGATCTCCTCTGACAAGGTGACCTGCCTAGTTGATGAGAGAAAGGCTGTGGATGCTGTCTACCTGGACTTCAGTAAAGACTTCGACACTGTTCCCTACAAAATTCTCATGAAAAATCTGTCTGCTCAAGGCTTGGACAGGCATATGCTCTTCTGTGTCAAACATTGGCTGGATGGCCAGGCCCAGCCCAAAGCCTGGTGGCGAATGGAGTTAAATCCAGTTAGTAGCCAATAACAAGTGGTGTTCCATAGGGCTCAATACTGGGACCAGTTCTGTTTATCAAAGATCTCAACAAGGGGATCAAGTGCATCCTCAGTAAGTTTGCAGATGACATCAAGTTGGGTGTGAGTGTTGATCTGCTCAAGGGTAGAAAGGCTCTACAGCGGAATCTAGACAGGCTGGATCGATGGGCCAAGGCCAATTGTATGAGGTTCAACAAGGCCAAGTGCCAGGTCCTGCACTTGGGTCACAACAACCCCATGCAATGCTGAAGGCTTGGGGAAGAGTGTCTGGAAAGCTGTCCAGCGGAAAGAGATCTGGCTTGTATCAGCAACAGTGTGGTCAGAAGGACTAGGGAAGTGATCACTCTCTACAACTACCTGAAAGGAGGTTGTAGCAAGGTGGGTGTTGGTCTCTTCTCCCAAGTAACAAGCAATAGGACAAGAGGAAACGGCACCAAGTTGCACCAGGGGACGTTTAGATTGGATATTAGGAAAAATTTCTTTACTGAAAGGATTGCCAGGCACTAGAACAGGCTGCCCAGGGAAGTGGTTGAATCACCATCCCTGGAAATGTTTAAGAGTTGTATAGATAAGGTACTTAGGGGCATGATTTACGAGTGGGCTTGGTAGAGCTAGGTTAGTAGAGTTAGGTTAATGGTTGGACTTAATACTCTTAAAGGTCTTTTCCAACCTAAATGATTCTATGATTCTATAATTAATTCTTATACCCCGTTCCAATAATTTCCATGTTTTTCCTGACACACAGCTGTGCCCATGCTCACCATATCCCTCATAAGCCCTCAACAGGGAAAAAGAGATCGCAGCTTCAGATTTATCCAAGACCCCAACCTTGAACTGGTATCCATCTCTGGCTGTTTCCTCAGAGATCAAGGTTCAGTTATTCCCTCAGCATCAGCACGGCTTTGCATTTATCATTGCAGAACCTTCTGGAGCAGAGATGGTAATTTCCTCTGAAGGAGGTACATTGGCTAAGAGTATGTTCTTTTTTTAATACCAGAATCATCTGGTTTGTGTTTCTGGCTTCCTGAAACACACAGAAATATTCATTTGAATATAAATGAGAGGAGGTCCCTGACATTGCTTCTTTCGCTGATAACTTCAAAATAGCATTCAAAAATTTGAGAACAAAAAACCAAAATCAACTTCTACCTATTTGTAGCAATAAAAGACTCTGGAGTTTCTCCTTTCAAACTTCTCAGCCTTATCATAAAAAGTTGGAATATCACAAGGAAAACAAGCACCTCATATGAAAAATATATTTTAACTGAAATACTAATTTTCCACTGAAAAACCCTTCAGAGCATTTTCTGGAAATTAACTCAACACAAGTTGCTTTTGGGCAGTCACTCAAGTAGATATGTTTGCATACATAGGCCTCTTTCCCAAGGCCTACACTTAAGTATTTTAACACATCAGCATCAACAGCTCTTCAGATTATGTATCACTGAGACAAACCCAATGAGCATGATAGACAAATGAGTCTTAACTAGTGCTTCTCCCAGAATAACAGTTGCACTTTCATATTATAAATATCTTCATTATATCCCTTTTGGTGCATTTCTCTAAATGAAATACTAAGAGCTTGCCTTCAAGGGACAATTTACCAGTAGACACTGTACCAATTGACAAGTCCTCAGCTTGAAGTCTCTTGCTGACCTTCCATTATCCCTTTAGAAAACCTCCACTGCCTTTCACTTCACCTCTGCACAGCTGTAATTGTCTTTGAAGTGGCAACTGAGGTGAGACACATCACCCAGCACAAGGGCAGAAAGGCAGCACGCAACATGTCAGGGGCTTGAGACATGGGCTTCATCTCCACCATGCACCCTTGTCTATCTGCTGCGACCTTAGCTGCATTGTAGGCCAAATCAAATAGCAACTCCCAATAACATCCTTGTCCCACTATTGGGCTCTAACAGTTCAATAGTCTCCAAGTCTCTCTCTCCTGAGTGCCTCCATCCTGATGCTAGAACTGGCATCTAATGTCTGCAAATTCTCTTTTCTCCCACTGCTCCCCAGTTTTGCCCTCCGTGGTTTTCACTGTGCTGCTTCACATGTGTCACTTAGTCTCTGAGGACTTCTCCTAAACCATGTTCTGACCTCCACAGAGGTCCTCCTGCTTGGCCCTTGAGTCTCTTCTAAAGGCCTCCCTGAAGTGCCTTCTTGGCTGCAGCAGTCCCCAGGGAATGTGCTCACTTCTTGGGGGACAACTCATCACTGCAGCTGGTTCTGTGCTGCCAGTAGGAATACTGGCTGTGGATACACACAGCCTATGCAGGACCTCTGGACTGCAGTGCTAACAGAGAGACAGTACTTCTAAAACAGAGAGGAGACCTTGCTGGGATCCAGGCTTGTCCTCACTTGAGCCTGCTGAGGTTAGTCTTTGTAGGCTTTCTCTCTCTCAGAGGAAGCAAAGGTGCTTTAGAGTAGAGGTCTGACTTCTAGACACTCTGAATTGCCTCCTGGAACAGTCAGTCTCAGCACTGGTCACAGGTCCAACCTTATGGATTTTGCCTCCCTTTCTACTGTGGTCCCAAGCTCTGAACCTGCCAGTAAGGCTTTGTGCTAAGCTGCCTCTATCCTGTTAGTTTGTGCTCAGAGGTCCTGTATTCCTTGGCTTCCCTCATCACCCTCCACATCCTCCTCTTCCTCCCATAGCCAAATGCACAAAAAAGGCAAAGGTCCCCCTTTCTGGAGCAGGACTTGAAAACATCTAATCCTCCACTCACATTTCCTTCATTTCAGATACTAACTGAAATCACAGGGGATTTTTTTTCTCCCTCACCTATCCCTCTCACTGCCCTCTGTCAGAATTATTCAGCTTTCTGTAGCATTACCAGATACACTGTGTAGGAAAAAACGTAGCAGAAGAAATTAAATAGCATTGTTAGGTATCTGTAATTACCCCAAGCCATTTTTTCCACAGTGCAGCAATTTCAAATCTCTTGCAGCACTCTCTTTGGAAACCAGATGTTGACCATGTCAGCTGTGTGCTAAGAATGCATTTGCATATGTTGTGTTTCTTGGAGTTTACAAAGCGATGGTAGTAGTAGAGGGGAACGCTCCTGGAAAATTCCACCCACAAAGGTGCAGGGCAGGCAGTGCAGGGCCCCACCAGTCTCCTAAGGGCATGGGGGGCTTCTCAGCCCTCTCCCTCTGTCATGACACAAACTGGGCCTCATCCCCTCAGGCAGAAGGAAAGGGAAATTTCTTCCACAGTCCTGCTCACAGGAGGGCAGATAGTGGGAGAGTATATCTGGGAGAGGGAGGATTTCCCCCAGGGATGCTGTGCTGCCCACCCTCCAGAGCAGCACATAGACAGACATGGAACAATGAAAATCAAAAATTTGGTGGATGTCTCTCTGGTCAGTTCCTCTCCACCTCCCTTCCATGTGGTCTCTCCTATCCCATAGTTAACAGTCTCAGCAACCAGGCTCCCAGCATGTTCATAAGACAACTGTTTTGCATCTTCTAAAAGAACCTACTGATCCCCAATTCAGTCTAAATGCACTTTTGCTCTACCTCCTGCCTCCCATTACTCTTTAATTACACTTACCTGAATTGTACTAAAGAAGTTCTTTCTTTCCTCATTGATTATTCCCTTCAAATGCTTATGGAAAATTATCATGCTCCCTATACGGCAAAAATATGTACTTGGGAAAAAAAAATAATCTATCTTCAGCAACCAGGCAAGGGTACAGTAAGAAATAGGCTACCCAGAGAAAGCAGGTTTTAACTAAAGTTCAAGTAACATTGCACAGTAAACCCTGGGAATACTTCAGAGTGTTTATTTGACACAGGGGACTTCTTAATGGAGGAAGTCCTTAGTGTAGATTTCACTAGACTGTACTCTTTTAATCTTTATTTGTAAGACAGTGTCTCCATTAGTCCCAGGCTGGACCAAGGTGCCTGGGCAATGAGCAGGAAAATATATACACACACAGGACTTATTCTGGGACCAAATACAGGAGTCAGAGCACAGATGAGAACAACTGTTCAAATACAGATGCACACAGCTCTCTATGGGTCTGTTCCTCAGCTGTCCCAAAAGCTGAGCCCTCAAATAGCAGCCATCTGTAAGAAAAGGGACAAGGCATGAAGCTGGTGGAAACTACAAATGCAAGCTGATCTATACACAGGAGAAGCTCAAGGAAAGCAGCTGACCACAGGTAGCCCCTGCCAGAGGAAGAAAAGCTACAGAAACTAGATGCTGTCATAATCCCAAAAGTCTTTGCAAAGCAAACATAATTAAATGCAGCAATACAAGGAACTCTGGCCTCTGTGAAAATGAGCACACATCTAAGAAGGAAAGCAAATAGTTCCCACTTCTGAAAAAGAACAAAAGTAAAGCACTGGCCTGAAAGAGGTGACCTGAGCAATCCTGAATTCTTAAAACATCCAGAGGATGCTTGGAGCAAACAGTTAAACTCAGCGTGCAGGAGCTATTTCAGACAGCAGACGGCAGAAGGAGGGACTCTTTCTATTATTCCCAGATATCCCAGCTTGAGTGGTGAGACTGTTGTATGACTGGAAAACTTGCAGCACACCTATGCTGTCTGATGCTGCACTCAATATAAGCTGATTTGCCAGCAAACACTATTTCTTCTCAAAACCCACAGGATTACCTAATGCCAGAGTGGATCTACTGGAAGAACAAATGAATCTGCAGCACTTATTAGCATTGCCTGCTGCAGTGTGCACCCCATGTTATGTGAAGGGTAGCAAGCTGCCCTGCTGCAGTTTCCCCAGTATCTGCATGCTTGAACGCTGACCAAGATGGTATTCTGATGAAGCTCAGAAAAAAAGTATTTTTCAAAGCAAGGTCTGAACAATACAGGAAAAAAAAAAAGGAAAATTAAAGGTATTATTTCAGTCTAAACCCAGGTTTGTTTGCTTTTTTGAATTTTCCACTAATCAAACTTGTCCATTCAACACACATAAAAAAATCATGTTGTTTATCAGACATGATTAATCATAGAGTCATAGAATCATTTTAATTGGAAAAGACTTTTAAGACCATCAAGTCCAACTGTTAACCCAGCACTGTCAAGTCCACCACTAAACCATGCTCCTAAGCACCACATCTACATGTATTTTAAGTACCTCCAGGGATGGTGACTCAATCACTTCCCTGGGCAGCCTGTGCCAGTGCCTGACAACCTTTTCAGTAAAGAAATTTTTCCTAATACTCTATCTAAACCTCCCCTGGCACAACCTGAGGCCTCTTGTTCTATCGCTTGCTACTTGAGAGAAGAGACCAACTCCCACCTTACTACAACCTCTTTTCAGGTAACTGTAGAGAGAGATAAGGTCTCCCCTCAGCCTCCTTTTCTCCAGGCTGAACAACCCCAGTTCCCTCAGCTGTCCCTCATAAGACTTGTGCTCTAGGCCCTTAATAAAAGCAATTGAAATTTAGATCCAAACAAACATCTGCAAAGACACTTCGAGTACTCACTGGCAAAGGAGAATCATTTAAAAATAAAAAAATAAAAAAAAAATCCCAGTTCCAAGGACTGCACCTCTCTCCTGACACGTGATAGAGACTGCAGTTTAAACCTTTGTTCTGAGTCAGGCAGAAGGAATTCAAGTGCAGTTTTCCCATTGCCTAGGAGTCTGTCCTCACTGTCTGGCTAATGAGGCTCTGGGATCCGGGGGAAGATCTGATATTTCCTACTACATGTCACCTTTGTGAATGGTATCTAAAGGCTTTTGAGTCCACAAGAAAACACCAAAATATCAGTCTTCCTTTACAGTAATAAAATTTCCAAAATAAATCCTCCAAATCTGACCAAAATTAATGAATATTTTCATTGACCCTGAACTATTTTTTTTCACAAACTCGTTTGTTCTTCCCAACATATTTCTGAGGATTGGGCACTATCATCTGTAAAGAGAAGGACAAAGGCCTTATCACTCCTGGTCTTTAACAATCCGTGTCATTTTCCCCAAAAGCAGACTCTGGGGACAAAATTGGCCAGAGTCCAATTAAAAATTCCTTGCTTCCTTCCATTTGAGGCTCCTCTTTCTTACCCTACATGGCTGTGCAGCGCTGTTTTGCATCATTAAACAGCCTAACACCATTCCACCACACAAGTGGCTTGAATGTTACTCATAGTGAAAGGTTGCCTGTATGTTAATTTTGCAAAGTGCTTAGGATTCTTCTCGAAGGAAGGAACAGTAGAAATGTAAGTCATTATCACGTACAGGACCGAAGAAATAAACCTAAGGCAAACAAGCACCAGAAACTGTCACACTAAATGCAGACCAAGCCAGAAGCTTAAACAGGAACAAGAAAAAGGCTGTCAAACAATCTTCCAGTCTTGGCATGGTGGGAGATGTTGCAGAATGCAGCTAGCCCAGCAGAAGGAAATTAAATAAGCCTGGCAAACTGCTGACTCAGCAGAAGACAGCACAACCCCCAGCACATTTTAGAAATAATCCCAGGTCAGTAAATGCCAGAGCCTTTCACAAGGAAGAAAGGCCAAAGAATAGTGACAGAAACTCAGACACCACAAGCCAATGAAAGAGTGAGTGCTGGGATCTAATGTTACCAAAGGCAGTCTGAAAAAATTACAGACTCGGGGAAAACACAGTTCAGGCAGAGGGAAAACATACGATGCTGAACATATCGTATGCTCAAAACAATGACACTAAACGCATGCCAGAGTTCACGAGCAGCGAGAGTAACTCAAGCACACAGTAGCTCCAGTGATAACCACAGTTTTAAAACTGAGATACCTTTGAAAAGCAGCAGAGAAGTTAACACATAACAGTGTGGAGAAAACCACAGAGGAAAAGACTGTCCTGGTCTAGTAAAAAATACTGCCAAGATGCAGGTCAGCATCAAGCCAAGCCAACCACGCACAATCAGGATTCAAACCCAAAGCAAAGAGCATGTGAGAACCGGGCACAGAAGTGCTGTCCAGAACCAACATCAGAGGAGAGAAACCAAGCCAAAGACACAAGCTATTCCTTACTGAATAAAAATAAGAGCAATTTCATATTAAGAAAAAATTATTTCAAATGCATTCAAAAGCAAATGTGGCCACATGTCTCCAGGAAAAGTCAACTGCCAAAACCCTAGGAAAAAAAATGGGGGAGAGGAGAAAGAAAAAANAAAAAAAAAGAAAAGAAATGAAAAGAAAAAGGCAAAAGAAAGAAAAATGTAAGGCCCTGTGAATATGCAGGTACAGGCACAGCAACACTTCCCTTCTCTCAAGCCCCATGGAAGGAAAACAGATCCTCCTGTTAATAACATTCAGGAAATGTAAAAATAGAAAATGGAAAAGGCAAAAGGCAAAGGATTCACAGGCCAAGCAAAGACGTTGTCAACATGATACAGACTCTCGATCAAATGCAACCAAACAGAAGAAAACAAACCCTCAGGCACTGGGGGCACAGTTCACTCACTGTGAACCTCCTTCAGCTGAATGAGGATGCAAGTGCTATCCGCAGACTCAGTTTGGTTGGTTGCTTCCTCTTTGCCCTCATCTCTTCATGAATGTAAAAGCTTAAAGCCACCAAAATTCTCATGCTTTCTTCAGCTGTTTTTTCATTCCCTATTCTGGCCACCAAAAGCAACTGGAAATGAACTGCTTCTTCCAACAGCACTGGGGCAACCTGCGTGGTTTCTGGCTGCTACGAACTCCCTGTTGTGCAGACATACAGTCAGCTCAGTTATAAGTAGAGTTTGGGGGAAAAGTCATTCTTGTGCTCAGATTGAAATTATAAGAGTTTTGGCCTAAGGAGAGTGGAAGGGAGGGAATTCTTAGAATGTTGGCACATGTATCACTTAGACTTTTCACAATTACATGTTTTGCTTAAAAATATCAATGTGCAAAGTGAAAGCTCTAGAAAATTTCATTTTCACATGACATTTTTCTATCAAAGCTGGTCTATGTTACAAAATGTTTTCACTACATTTAAATGACCTGATTTTTTTTGTTTCAGGTCAGAGAAATGCTTTGTGTGGACTCAAAAAGAAACATGAATATGTTTTCATTCACCAAAACATACAAAACAACAGCTATGTTTCTTTCTTTAATTACTAACCAAATCAAACTTCCATTCCTAGTTTTTTGAGGATGTTGTGGGCTGATAAGTGATGATAAGATGGAACCTTGATACAGAGTTGTGATAGGAATATTTAATTACTGTACCCATTCTTGAAAGTTCATCTTCCCGCAGCAGCTCAGCTAACACCTGAATTAACATATGGATGTTTATTGTCAATATACTGTAATAACACATTACCACAATCAATGAAATGCTCACAATGAAAGGGACACAGATACACAGCAGCATCTCACATGCCATGGAAACCTCCAAGTCAGTGGAAAGCAGGAGAGTTTCTGACCAGAAGCAATGTGACTCTGGCACTAGTGCACCAGCCCTGCACTGAGAGATGGTTCTGCATTGCAAGACATATCCTTACCACAGGTTTTTGTGGTATCTGTAAAGTTGGAATTATCCCCTCAGATATTAAGAAGACTGAAAATTTTCCCAAAGCCCTGGGTATTTCTGAGCTGTTGCACCCTCTCAGCAGCAGTTCCCCAAGCATGCAAAAGCACCTTTACTTCTTTTTCCCATCTGCCCTTCACACTCTCAAGGAGGCCCCCATAAGACTGCACAAAGCCGGTTATAATTCTCTGCTGCCTATCGAAGCCTTCACAAGAGTTAGGCAGTTGGTGTGAAAGCCTGCTGCCTACCGTGCTGACTAATGTTGTCTGATTGTTCCCTTGTACTCCCCCATTGGTCCATCTGTACCCATCTGCTGCCTTTTGTCTTCTAATTAAAGTGTAACCACTTTGGGGTAGGAGCCACATTTCTGGTTAGTGTTCACACAGCTTCCTGCAGAGTAGAGTCCATAACTAGGTGCTGGGGACAGCAATGATGATGTGCAAGACGTGGCTGCATGTACACACAGCAAGGGGGGACAGTGACCCCCTTACTGCATGACATGGGTGAGTCAGCTGGAAGAAAGCCCCAAAATAGAGCTCTCATCCAGAACACCACCAAGGCAAGAGCAGTCTTCTGTGTCTGGATGGTGTTACCACATTAGTACACAGGGCACAGTTCTCGGGCTTGCCCTGTCCAAGGAGTCAGGTTGGCAACCCCAGTAAAGGTCAGATGGCTACAATCACCCTCATTAGCAGCACTAGCACAGAAATGGTAGGAGGCATTCTAACTACATCCTGAGCTTAATAAAGATCTCCAGATTTTCCAATATCTGATTTGCATTAGAGGACAAGGTCTCTCCAAGAAGCTGTCATTGTTTCAATGTAAGAATTCCCTCCGGTAGCGAAGGAGTAGGGCCTGGTGGAGAAGAGCCAGAATATTTTTCTGCAGGCTCATGAATCATACAAATACACTCCAAAATTCAAGCAAACAAAGCCAGGAAGTGCTTTAGCAAGAGGCAAAGACAGCAAACAGCTTATACTGACATAATACATGGTGGTTAGGAAGAGACATCCAACTAGTGTCCTCTTTGGTCAAAGAGATGGACTAGCTCATTATTAGAGGATTGTTCCATTTATCATCTGATATGGAAAGCTTTGTGTGGCACTTGCATCTGCCCTTCTCCTTAGGAGTCAGTGTAAGATCAATGTGGCCATAATTAGCCCTGAATACTTACAGTTACATGCTGGACAACTGTGAGAAGCCAGGCCAAATCCTGGCAGTGGGTGCAGCATAGGTGCACAAATAAAGCCATCTGGTTGTCTGATTGAATCAGGGTCATCAACAGACCCATCAGATGCGACCTAGATCAGGTATCTAAGGGACATTCACTTGGGACTGGGCTATCCATAAAATATGTATTCTTTGATGCAAGCCTGGTATCTAATGAGAAGTAAGGGATTCATCAAATTATTGTCTCTTAAAGAAATGTCCAGAAAGAACACTTTACAAATAAGGGGGGAAATGCATGTACTGACTCCCATTCTAATTTCAGCCATATGTGCTTAAATCCAGAAATGGTCCATCTGCCCTAAGTGAAGCTATATCCTTCTGAAAACTGGTTCTATGGGAACAGAATCAGTCACTAACTCTGAGTAGGTTTAAACAAACTCATATGCCATTTCTCCTCAGGGACAATGAGTCATAAATCCCCATGTACACAGGGAAATCAGCAAAACAAGACTGACTGGCAAAAACAATCCAATCTTGTCTCACCATAAAAGGAGTCAGTGGGATAAAAAACATTTCCTCTCTGAGGTCCCTGGACATGCTGTCAAGATGCCAAAACTCCACACACAGAGCAGAACCTGGTCAAAGACAGTAACTTCTATCCCAGGGAGGCAAGCATACTTGTGCATGCATGTGTAAGTGATCAGAAAGGCTTGCTCAGGTGGGGCCCAGACAACACAAGGAGAAAGCTGTCTCAAATGATCTAGTCATCTTTCCAAAGGCAGGGGAGGGCCTTCAGAGAAGGTGCTTGGTTTTCTACAGCTGCAGTTTTCATCTCACAATCCTACATTCTTGTTCCTCTCTTATTTTTAGAGAGCCTATTTCTGAAAATGAAATTTAAAAAAAATGTAAATCCTTCCTTCTGATAGACAATATAAGAGGTACATGACTGATATTGGTTCTTCATGGAGTGGCCATGCAGACCCTTACTAAAAGCCAAAAATACTGATTTCATTCTTCTTCCCCCTCCTCCTTGTTATTTCTCCCACTGTAACACTGAAGCACACAAAGAAATGACAGTGAATGTTTCTTTTAATGCACAGAAAGACATGAAATCAGGAATGAAGGCTGTGTCATCATCAAAAACTACAGCCTCTTCAGCATCTCTGTGGTCTTCATCAGCCCTCCAAAGCTGCAGACTGCAGGAGGTGACAGGTGCCTCCATAAGGGCTTTTGTTTGCAGCCAACCACAATAGCCTTCACGCGCCAACTGCCTGCTCATACAAAAGATACATGATAGAAGCTTGCAGAAATTATGTCCTCACTGGACCAGGCTTGACGCATTTGCCGATCAGCTTGTCCATAACCCAGTTTTTCTTTCTTGTCAAATAAGTGGTCTCTTGTGAGACACTCTTTAGGTTCATCTTATTCATCTAATCACAGAAATGTAGGCTAGCAGAGAACCACAAGAGAGCAGAAAACCATCACTTACAGCATCCACCAGCTCTGAGGCAGGACAAGACAGATTTAGACCCCACGATGTTGGATATTTTTCTATGTGTCCTCCAGTAAATGAGCCACACCAGCAAATGAGCCTTACTGTGTCTCACCATGCTAACAATTAGACAGCTCCCTACATATCTAACTGAAATCTTTCTGCTTGAAAATTTAGCAAGATGTCTTCTTCTTGATGTTTACTGTGGACATGAAAAACAACTGACCGTAATGTCCTTTCTTCAACAATGATTTAAATGTTAAAAAACTTATATAGTTCCCCTTTCTCTTTTTTTTTTTTTTAGTTAAAATGAATATTATTTTTCCATTTTTCTTTCTAAATCCTCCTTTTTTTTCTATAGCTCCCTCCCACACCCCAAGGGAACCCTTCCCAAGCATGGATGGGCATAACACTGCTCTGTCACAGTCAGGGGACAGGGTCACACAAGTTCTTGGACTATTATCCAGGCTGAACACATCTCTGGAAAGCCCATGTGTCAGAGAGTAGTGGGACCATTTTTCACCCTATTGCAGCATTAGGAAGTACTGGAAGTCTGCAGCCACTGAGGCAGCTGATAGCACATCACAGCAAATGGCCCCATTGGCAGGGTGCACTAATGTGTGCAATGGTGTAGAACAAGCTAAGGACAGCCTGCCCATGAATTTGTAATCATGGCCACACTGATGGCTAGAGGAAGAAGAACAGATGCTGCTAATAGATTTTCAAGAGTTCAAAAGTCAAACACTGATAATTATAGGAGCAGCAGCAGGCAAACATTTTATCTGCTAAGGGAGTGAGGGTTGATAGGGGCAAAGAATTAGCACATGCAGCAGGGAGAAGGAATCCTTCAGCATAAGTTTCCCATCTGTACTCCTCTAAGATGACTAGTAGTGGCACCCTGACCAAACTTATGCCCTGGGGCTTTGCTTGTCCAGTCAGAAGCAGGAGTTACTGGAATGTGCATGGTAAGAAATGCTCCAGGGATCCTACAAATCAAAGGGCTCTGTGGGGTGGCACAAGAGGTTGCTGTCATGAGCCACATGGGAAGGTGCTCTGAATCCCCACTGACACACCTAAGGGAAGAGGCAGAGAAGCATCAGCAAAAGGAAGAGGCTGGAAACAGTGATAGAAGTGATAGAAATTAAAGTAGAGAAAGAATCCCAAAGATGGCCGCAGAGAGAGTAAAATTTGTGTCATCCCCAGGTTTGCTGGGGGAAATCAAGGCAGCAGACAGGAGAAGCTGAGAGCTAATGGGACAGGAATGCTATGTCCTGCCTCAGCAGAGAAGGTGGATCTGAGCATGAGCCGGACAGCAGCACTTGCCAGCTCTCATAAAGGGATCATGAACCCAGAAATAAGTCCTCATCATGTGTGAGATTATAGGAGATCAGAGGAGAAAGGCAATCAATAAAGAAAAAGCTTGGGTGAAAACTCTTCCTACACAAAACATCACAACCCACAGACACAAAACCTAGTGCAGTACTGAGCCTCTGGCTCACCTTGCAAGACCTCTGGCCGCAGCTCACATTGCTTTGAGACAGGGCCCTTCATGGGGCATAAGGGTGGACCTCTTTCACCACCACAATATGCATACCTGCCCCTCTATGATAAATACAACAGGGGCATCTAGGCACCCAAAACACACCTAGGCTGTCTGGCCAGTGAGGCAAAGAGCTAATTAAAAGGTAGTGAGGGAAGGCATGCAGCCTTCTGCCCCTAAGAAGCAGAGAACAAAGAAGTGAGTGAAATGCAGCACATTTGTTTATCACAAGAGGAATCATTACTCATGACTACAAAAGTAGAAAAGCTCAGATTACTGCCCCTTTCCAGAAACCAGTTGCTCTAGTGTTCTGTCATGATTGTCAGCCCCACAAGGCTTCAGTCTGTCTGAACGATGCAGGAGGAGATTTATCATCATCAGAGTCTGGGGACAGGTATAGCTTTTCTGGAAAATTAATTCCTGTTCAGAAATAAATGGTGAGGTTTTGAAGATATTTCTTCCCAAATTGAGATGAAAAATCAAAATCTCAAAAAATTTCACAGACCTGAAATCCTGAAACAGTTCAGTCACCGCACTTTTGCTGCTCAGAAAATGGAAGGCTTCGTACCTGTTTTGAAACATTTTTTTTACATATATACTCCATGAGACATACTCCTTACAATCTATTTGCCATCTTTCAAGAATCAACTGCACCAAGCTGTAGAAGGAAGCAAACTGTCACTAAATCCAATGGAGACTAACAAAAATGATCAGAAGACTAGAAAACATGACCTATCAGGAGAGACTGAACAAATTATTGTTTAATCTACAGCAGAGACGAATGGGAGACAACATGATAGAAGCCTTCAAACATACATAGGGAAGATAAAAAGAAGAAAAGAATAAGCAATTCTCTGTGTCCACTAGGGAGATGCCAAGTAGTAATGGGCTTAAACTACAGTCAGGGAAATCTAGGGTACACATGAGAAAAACTTTCCAGGGTAAGGAGAAAGAAGCTATGGAAGAGATTGCCTCAGGATTTCATGGAGTTTCTAGCTTCGAAGGACTCTCAGAACAAGTGAGACAAACATCCTTCAGGAATAATTTCAGACTAGCTGACCCCTCCCTTGGGCACAGGGAGGGACTAAATGACCTCTCGATGTTCCTTCCAGACGTAGCATCTGATCATGGATAAAAGTGTACAGTGATGTAATTAAAGACTGAGCTACAGCTAACACATGCAAGTGGACTGAATCAGTATTTCCCATGCAGCCTTTCACCTCTTGTCTCCTACCACCTGAGTGTTTGTTTTGGAAACTCTCCTGTGCTTTGCACAGTTTCTTCAGTATATTGCCTTGAAGTTGCCAGGACAAAGCACCTTGCTAATTTAGCAGAAAATAGTGAGAGTTTGGATGATTTTACACTGCAAAGCAATGCACTTACAAAGGTATTGGGATTGTGTGCTAATAATATATGAATAATTTATGGTTTGTATTGTGGCATTGCCTGGGAGCCGCTGTTAAGGGCCAGCACTCTGCTTTGCCTGACTTTCTGCAAACACAAAGCAAAATTATTATCTTTGCCACAAAGGGCTCTGTTTCACCCTTATATTTTAATGTTTTAATTTCCACTGAATGGAGAAAATTAAGAAAAGGAGTATGAGGTTCCAGGTATGAAGGGTATTTGTGATGAAAGCATGTTGGAGATGACTTCTGTGTTTTCCAGGAAGAGCCTGCCAGTGTAAAATTCATGCTGCTCAGAGTTTGATTATAACAATCTGACGTTTCCACTGAGCAAGATACCCACTTCAAGATATAACATTTGTGTTAGGAAGCACTATAGGCTTTTCATAGCACTAATACTATAGTTCATCATAGTCTCATTTCAGTCCAGCCCCAGTTCCTATGAAATTAAGAACTATTCTGGTTTAATGGATGCCAAGTAGTCCCCAGACAGCAAGGCTCAGGCAGGTCCCAGGTCTAACTCTAACACTCCAGCTCACCAGCATCCCTTCCACTAATTGCCTGGTGGGATATGCTCTCAGAGACTGAACAATCCCTCTTACCACTCTTGGAAGCCCCCAAGCCCTCACTGAGGTTGCAACAGGGTAATGCATGTGACAAGCAGGATAAAAAAAGGACTGCATTTAGCTGTGCTCCCCCAGAACCTGCTAAGCATTCCAGCAACAGACTATGCACAGCCTGCCCTGCTAATAATCCCTAGCAGGATTCATGCTGCTATTCCCTCATTTTCCTGCTCTGATGATGTATTTTTCCTCTATGAGAACAACTTTGGTGACAGCTAGAAATAAATCCTCTTGGACTTTACCTGGTGGGCTTTAGTGAAGTTGTGTGATGGACAGAGCCTGACATGAGGTCTCTGCAGCCTGAGCCTTGCCTGCCTACCTCCCGGTGCAATATCCAGCCAGCCTGCCTTCAAACATGTCCAAGAGTTGTCCACGCATGCTGATGCCATGCCATACACTTGCTCTCACTCCCGTCCCACTGAGGCTCTTCTGTCTCCTTCAAAAGTTGTTTCTTCTGCTCTCTTCTGAATGCAATTCTCCTGACAGCTCCCTATTTCATTCTCATCTCCCCATGAATTTCTTCCCGGCTTTGGCTATGCAGGCCACTTGCAAGTCCATGCAGAGAACAAGCAACCAGAGAGAGAAGGCTTTCTATGCCTGGTGGGACAAAGGGGTATTTTTCTAAGCCATGCACATGATCACATCCAGACCAAGCTCTGCTTCATATCTATTGAATGCTCTGCTGAATTCTCCTTGCTTACACTCTGACTTCTCACCTCCATCACTTTTTTATATATTATTTTCTTAGCCCCCAGACTATCCCCTCTACTTCAACTCAAACACTTTGGTAGCGCTTGTTCTGAGCCTGAACCATTGATATTTATGCGGGAGATGAAGTGAAAGAAAGCTTTGAACTAACACAGAAATATATACCATTTCTAAAATGGTGCTTTGGATTACATGCAAATCATTCACAAGCATGCAAATTTGGATCTTTGAATAACTCAATATGATCTCACACACACTACTTAGTGCACCATCCCATTGCAAATGACACTGACCAGATATATCAAACATAGTTAACACTGGCATATATTACTAAGTGTGGCTGTAGCTCCATCACATTGATTTAGCATACAGAACTTCACTGCCTGCAAGCCATTCAGAGAAATAATTTCTGTCTCTGCCATTGAAACCCATGACACAGAGGAGGCCTCCTTTCTGAAAGACAGGAAAACTTATGTTCAGATGTTACAGAAGGGAAGCTGATGAATTTTTTATGCACACTAATGGAAGAATGTAATGGTATCCTGCATGGAGAAGACAGCAGCCTGAGTATTGGAGATACCAGTGGTCCAGGATGCAAAGAGGAGATTGCCAGTCCTTGATAAGAAATACAGAAAGGTGGGGGGGGATTATTTGCCTGAAGCCTTCCTCCATCCTCCTCCTTGACACAGTTTGAGAATTACCAAACATGTCCTACCCTCTCCCACTTCCTCTCCTTGGTCAGAAGGATGATCACCAGCTTGGGATGCATCTGGTATCCGTCCTCACTGAACGACAAATTCCTGCCTTCAAAGGTGACATTGATCAGGTACCTGCAGAAGAGAGAAGAGAGTGAGGAGACTGTTAACACTTGGGAACCAAACCCGACATGAGAGCCTGCACGCACCCTGTAGCATATGTCAGGATGGTGCAGTGTTATGAAGCTCAGGACATCAAACGAAAATCTAAGAGGAAGGGGATGGGAGAAGGAGGACAATTACTCCAGAAACTGGGACAATCAGGCAAGACAAAGCAATTGCCCCCATTTTGTGACTGGGGTAGGGCAGTGATGTCCCATGTTGGAACTCAATGAATTATTGAAAGTGAGATTAAGAGTTACATGCACACATGTGTGCCCATGGTCCTTGATTTCCCCTTACCTCAAAGGACAGAGGGATCCATAGCAATTATCTGTGTAAACATGCTTCGAAGCCTACGTTTTGTTCACTTTCCAAAAGAGGTTTCACGTGTCATTTGAGGACAGCGGTGGCCTACAGGTAAAGCAGTAGATGTACCCTCCCCCCAGCCTAAACATCAAGGTAATGGTAAGGAGAGCTACAGGAAGCAAAGGAAGGAGCAGCACACCTGTAAGAAGATCCATCCCTATCAGAGCTAGCACGCTTCGCGGGGCCCAAAGCAATCCTCTGAAGTATCTTAGGAATAAGGTCAGTGGATGTTGAGATAGTCCAGTGAACGTCCTTTTCCCTAGGGACAGAGTCATGCCTTATACCCAGCAAGATCAAACTAAGGGTGACCAGTCCTGCAAATCCCTGCAGCCAACAATAATGATTCTCTTTGTCTATAAAGGACTCATCACTTCTGCACAAGGCAGTCTCCTTTGGGCAGCTCATGTCAGCTGTACAAATGGACTACTAAACAGTCCAGGCGTCAATCTTGTTTATCCTAAGGCCTCTTCACTCAGCTCTGGCAGTGGAGAAGACCTTTAAGTGGACTGAGATCACAGCTACACTCATTTTAAGGCCTTGCTACATCATGAGAGCATGTTAAAATGGTTTTGCTGTAAATGAGAATCAGTTCTATTGTTTTCTTAACTGTCAGGCTGTCCAGAATGACGCTGTGGGGAAGAGGAGGAGGCAAACATACATTTCGCAGTTCAGGGGCTTATACGACATCTCTGTGGCACTCTGACAGTTTCCCCTGTTCATATATTTCACTTCAATTCACAATCCTGTTGCATGAAATAAATTTTGCCTTTATACACCTGCTCCGGCACCAGTAGCATCACATCACCGTGAGAGGAAGAGGTGACCTAGCTGCCTGCAGGGTTAGCCCCAGAACTCTGCCCTCCCATGCTTTGCTCAGTTCTCCTTATAACTTAGACAAGCAGCATTTCCATTAGAGACATGAGATGTTCTTCTGCCCTCTTACACCATGACACCAGGAAACATTTCCTGATAATCAGCTTAAGTTTGTCCCTTCTGATCTCAGTTTGAACCAATATCAACAAAAAAAGACAAAGAACTCCCTGCTAATTTAAGATAGCAGGGAAGTTTCTTCAAACAAATAAACAAAGAGGTCATGATTTTAGCTTCTTCCTTTTCCCAAACTTTTTTGTCCTAACTCCATTAATCAAACAAACTCATCCTCTAATTCCCCATTATGAAGTACAATCAGCAATTATGTTTACTTCTAAGGGAAATTTCATACTTGCTCCATGTTGTGACCTTCAAGGGACATGCACAGCATAGGAAATGCATCCATAAGGGAGCCCAGTGTGAAACATTTGCAACAGGATGATTTTCAGAGGCAGACTATTGGCTATTTTTCAAAACCCAAGCCCATTCAGCACCCAAACACCGAGAGAACCCTAAAATATCAGCTGCATGGAAAATCTTAGTCACATGATTGTTTGCAATGGTGTAAAGCATCCCAAGTCAGGATCACACATGCTTTTTTTTCTGGCCTTTGCTTCCCGGACATTTGCACTGGTCTAGGACTGAGGAATGCCAGTTACAGACCATCACCAGGTACGTGCAGCCTACCAGACTCTGGTAAGACTCTGGTGATGGGAAAGACCTTCCAGTGGACCAAGATTACAGCTACATGCATTTCATGACATCTCTGCACTGTCCACCAGAGTAAAGACAAAGTAAGGCTTCAAGAAGATGAGGATGCTGTTAGCCTGATGGGAATTACAACTTTATATGTCAGTCGTTAGAAAGCAGTGCCAATATCTAATTAATCAAACAGCAATATTAAATAATTTGCAGCCCTCTTTCCCCTCCCACCCAAGAATGATGCCACTATGGGAATCTCCCTTGCACAGCCTGACAAGAAGAGTTCACAGAAATCAGCAACAGATAGGACACAAGAGGGTGTAATTTCTGCTCGTTTTCCACCGGAAATATTAGAACCACTAATAATAATCAAGGAGGGATCATCAGCAACTCCAATCCTTGGAGCTGCCTTGAGATTTACACTTAAAGCAGCACTAAAATCCCTTGCTTCTCACCTTAATGACTGAAATTAGTCTCCAAATTTGGCACAATAACTCTTAAGAGGGTTTTCTCTCAAACCCATTAGCAATATTTACCAAAGATTGCAGAGGGAGTGCAGAAGCAGCAGCTCCCTCCAGCTTTACCTGCACTCCCGTGGCTTTTTGGATCTTTTTGCCCACACAGGGATGCAGGGCAAGAGCAGCACCCTGGGAGCTTCAGGCTTGCTCAGGTGCACTGAGCAAGAGGACACCTGTGTGGCAAAGCGTCAGGGCTTGAAGGACTCCCTGGCAGGCCAAGTCAGCAGCATGCTGCAAGGCAGCCACACTCAAGTGGCTCTATCCTCCATCACCACAACAGCAAGAGTCATCCCCTTTGGCAGCAGCACTGCCCTGGTACGCCAGCACTACTGCTGCTTGCACTAGCCAGGAAAATTTGCTTCCTCCCTACAGCCTACACACACTCCAGTCCCCAGACAGGAAACCAGGGGGCTAAGAGTGCTAGACTCCCTAGCATGTCTGCACTGAGCCAACAGTTGCAACAGGGTCACAATATGTGGGCAGCTGTTCATGCAGGTGAGGTAACCCAAGATGAGACTGTGCCTGTAAAGGGCTTAATCCATGATTTCCTGGATATTCTGGACTTCAAGATGGAGAGAGAAAGAGAAAGAGAAAGAGAAAGAGAAAGAGAAAGAGAAAGAGAAAGAGAAAGAGAAAGAGAAAGAGAAAGAGAAAAGGGGCGGGGGGGGCAGACACAGCTTAATTTAATTTGCTAGAAACACCTTTCGGCAAAGAATTTTGCTTATGAGGGCATTTCTGGAGCTGCTTGATGCAAGCACAGAAGGGTCAAGCCCTTACCCAGCTTAGTGGCTGCAATGCCCAAACTCAGCCGGGTGGGAGGAAAAAACACACAACACTGTGGCAACAGGCTGACATTGTGAGCCCCATGGTATGGATGAGCAGGCAGGAAAAAAGAAGGAAGGGACATGTCCTTGGGCACAAAGCAAATCAGACTCAGGGGGACTCAACTCCCCATCCTGTGCCCTAGATGTGATCTTAGCCCTGTAAGCTAATGGAGAGTGTTTCAAAGGCTGGTTGGCATAGGAAATAGAGCATTAAAACCACATCAGATGGCCAATTTAGGACCAGCAGAGAGATGATGACATTTTAAATGGTTGCAGCTAGTGATGGAGGAAGCCTGGAGAGGCAAATGTGGCAGGCAGAGAGGGGCTCGGGGGGAGACAGGCAGGGTCTTAATGAAATTTTTTCTCTGCCCCAGAGACAGCTCTGAAGGAGATGTGTCTGAAATCAGCACTAACCGCTCCTACTTCTGCATCCAGTGCCTTGCTGGGAATCAGCTCCTCCTGAACCTGCTGACTGGGTGGGCAAATTTAGACACTGTCTCAGTTCGGTCCATTACACTCCCCACCTCACATGTGTGCACTCACACACACACATGCACACTCCCCTGTGCCCTGTCAGTGCTTGTTACAGGCCAATGAGACAAGCAGTCTGTCTGAAATGGCATGATTATCCTAACATCGGCCGCTTTTCTGAATAAGACAGGTCATATAAAATAAAACAGCCTCTCCACCACCAGCATCAGGGAGTCATCTCAGCAGTCCAGCACATGAGTTAAAAACAGGGTATAGGTGGAAAGCGGGGAAAAAAAGGCCACAGAATACCTCCACCAGAGGGGATTTGCAGAGTGAAAGGCAGGTGGAGTGTGATGCAGGATAAGGGGATGGGGGATGCAAACCACCATCACCTTTTTGGAAACTCACTGTAAGACGAAACAATGAGGCTGAACATAACAGCAGTGAGATGAAGGCAAAGAAAGGCCTTTACTCCACAGAACTTGCATGGAGAAATAGCCATTTTCTTTCCCCTAGAGACAGAATCAAAAATACACCAGTCAGAGGTACCGCAGGCAGGAATAGCTGTCTGCCCAGACCCACTTCATAGCTGGGAAAGAGCAAAAATGAGCATGTTACATTTCAGCACAAGTACCCACCGCTCCAAACCCTGTTTCCTCACTTAACACCAGCAAGACCAACCCAGCCTGGGCTGATGCAGACAGCTTTGACAGAGTGCATAAGTCCTGCTTCCAGTACAACCTGCCTGTCCTGCATGCCTACTCCTGCAGCAGGATGGACAGACAAAAAAGGTGGGTGGATTCAAAGGACAGGGAAAAAGGAGTTTAGGATCAGTGTGTTTAGCTATAAATGATGAATTCCAACCTTCAAGTGGCAAGTGATTGACAAATAAAGATTTAACCAGCACTGACTACTCTGCTAATAGTTTCTGCTCTCATCTGAGAGACTGAAATAGTGTAGATTTTTTTTAATCGAGAAAACTGCAACTGGTTCCATTGACTTCTGTTTTAAACCTCCATTCTCCAAACACATGGAAATCTTAAAATAATACAGATACTTTTTTCTCTGTAAATTTTTTGACATTTCCATGGCTGCCTCTGCCCCAGAGGACAGCCAATACATGCTCAACAGCCATTCAGACCCAGCTGTGAGTCTGAGGCTTCTTGAGATAAGATAGTCTCCCCAGGATATCAAATCCAATTGCTCACCCCCAAAAAGGTGAGAACAAGCTCCACCTGAGCCTTTGACCAAACTTCCCGGTGGCTGGTACTGATCCCGGCTGAGCCTTTCAGAGGCTCTCCCATCTCTCACTGCCTTGCACTGCCTCTTGCTGCTGTGGTGCTGGTGGCTTGTGGAGTCATGAGAGGCAGGCACATCTGTGCATGTCTGTGTAACATCTGTCCTGTGTCAGGTACAATTTACAGTGAAAGGATTCCATGCAAAGGGCATGAGTGCAGCTGATTTCATGTAACAAGGGACATTGACTCTGTTCTTCCTGCTATCATGAAGAACAAAACCAAAACAAGATACGAAAAAAATGGAAGCAACCATTGACTAGGAAAATTAAATCTTCAAGGAAGCAAATCTCACTCTTCTTCACTTGCTCTTTTCTCTCTCACTGGTAACCATTGAATTTGGGGAGATGCACTGCAAGAAAGCAAGCTAGAAAGTGTAGAAGAGAGACCAACCAAATTCCAAATTGTGCAGACATCTTGCATCAGAAAATCTGTCCAGGTTACAGCCATTTTACACTACTGGGAACCAACCTGGTCATCAGGCTTAGAGAAACACTCAGAGCTCAAGATTGTTTCCATCAAGCAAAGATGTTAGGAAAGCATCTAGATTAGAAATATCACTTCAGGCTACAAGATAACAGATATATAAAAGATTAATTTAGTTTCTACCAGCTGTCCACACCTTTTTAAAAGACAACAGGGTAGATACAAAGATGGAATAAATCAGTTATATTCAGCTGGCATCTATGGAGTGATACTGTTTGATTTGCTGAGATTCTGGCCCTTCACCTCTAGGAAGATGAATTTTCTTGGTGTTTGATCCTGACCTGTGAAATATCCATTTCTGGTGAAAGAAAAATCTTGACTGATCTGTCCTTTCTCTTTCTCCATCATATTCAGGAAAGTTGTTTTGAAAACAATGTACACATGTGCTGAGACTTCCAAGTGACAGCTCCTATATACAGTGGAATGATGAATCTTTTCCATCACTCTGTCTTTTAATCATAAAAAAAAATGGTGCTTCCACTTTATTTCCCATTTCTTCTATTTATCTACCATGAATTTGTCATTTCAGAAAGACTTCGAGCTGACAGTTCCTCTGAACTGAGGATATATCTATCCTTAGAGTGCGTAGGGAGCCAGAACAATGGAGGGTTGCTTTCCTACACGCATTGCTTGATCCTAATGAGACAGGACCATTTCTGAGAACAAGAAGTGAAGTTCACTTTCCACAGTCTGTGCAGTCCCCAGCCTCCCTCCTGAAAATGTAAGAGGAAACTCAAGCACTGCAGCATAGGGTTTTGCAGCATGAACAAATGTCCATCAGGAAGCAGACAGAGGGGGGACTTATTTTCCAGGGTCACTGAATTACCCCCCATAATGGGGAACATGTGTTCAGCTCCAGTCTAGAGCAGAAATGACAGTAGTGACCAGCAAGGTGAAAGCCTGCTTGTCCAATTGCTTCAGTGAGCTTCAGAGTTTCCACGATAACTGTTTTTTCCATGTACCTAATACCATCTAGGACCTGATCTCCCATTTGCTTTTTGTCCTATGTAGTCATTGCCTTTGATAGAAAGGGGGGAAAAAGGTGCTGCCATTCAGGTCTAGTGGCATTTTATGCTCCCTTTGCCAGGGTGTTACTGACAGTATCAACGCCAGACTATGAGAGCTAGGTCACTTGTAGGAAATACAGGTCTACATTAGGATAAGGTGACCTGTTTATGGAAAAAAAGGGCTGGATAAATCTTCATTTTGCCCCATCTGCTATGTCGGTCACAACAATATCTTGAAAACCCAACTAAAGCCAAATTTTTCTCACACATATCCTGACTGACCTATTTTCACAAACACCAGAGCCAGGAAAAATTACCTATCAAAATAACTTTTGAAATGGGAAAGGGGGATAAGAATTTGGCAACAACATTTTCTCATGAGGAGATCAACATTTTGTCAGAAAGAAAGAGAACCATAAGATCTGAAAACGGATGACATTGGAAAGAAAATAAAGCTTCTGGCATGGTCATGCTCCCAAACAGTCTGGTCTGTTGTGTGACGCCTTCTGCCCTTTCTTTTATGGACAAGAGTTCCAGTTAAAATACATGTGTAATGTGCCACCCTGAAAGAGTCCTACAAGGAACAGCATCACCTCAGTAGAGGAAGGGTTATCACTGGAGATTTAGTCCATCCACGTTTCATGAAGGAGAAACAGGAATACAAAATTCCCATGCTCCTGATCACAAGAGACAGCAAATAGAATTTCCATGTAAAAATATTCCATTTTAAACCCAAAATATTTTACTACTTTTTTTCCAAAATTATCTTTTTTGCTGGGAAAATGACACAGTCTTGAGTAGCTAAAGAATATAGCTCTACACCTTCTGGCCTCACTGGAAAGAAAACAGAAACAAGGAAAAGCGTTTTAAGCACATACTTTGGTTAAAGCTGGAAATATCTATAAATCTCCTAGGAAATCAGTCTATTCTCAGAAAGGTTTTTTATCCAAAAAGCTTTGATAAAAACAAATATACTACTGAATTGACTCACCAAACTTTTAAGTAATAGAAAATAGCTAATAGATAAATAGCTTTAAGGTCAAAATTGTTACAGTGACTGGATAAAATAAAAACTAAATGTTCAGTACAAAATTGGATTAAGCTGCAAAGCTTTACTGAGTTAATAAATTCCTGCCAATTGCTTTTTAAAAGTATTATTTTTTACTGTTACATATTTCCATCCTTCCTTATTCATTAGGAACTGATAACATCACTTTTCTGCAAAGTAAAACTAGTCATCAAGGTATTTCTCATATTTGAAAGGACTAAAAATCTGCTTATATGGGGCATTAAATGCACAGAAAATTACATTTGTCAGAACAGCTGACAATGGGTCATCATTATGCCTTGACATCCACCTAGCAGGTCACTGATAGAAGCCATACCACTAGGAACAGGCAAATACTGAAAGGTTAAGTGATGTCCTACAGATCTGTTTATCTGTCTTAGGGCACAGTCATACAAACATAGATAAGACAAGCAGTCACAGAACAGAAGTCAAATGAGACTCTTCACAGTGATTTTTCACCCAGGATGATGTTTTCCAAGCTCTCCCAATTTGCAGAGCCATAAAAAATATTCCAATTGAACTATTGTCCCCACAGAGTGAATTTAATCCCACTGACAACAGCCTTACTTTTTTTAATCATTTTTGCATGTCCCCTTGAAACCTCCCATGGACCCACATGCCTGTGAACCACAGATTAAAACAACAGAATCACAGAATCACAGAATTCTAGGGTTGGAAGGGACCTCAAAGGATCATCTAGTCCAACCCCCCTGCCAGAGCAGGGTCACCTAGAGTACATCACACAGGAACGCATCCAGGCGGGTTTTGAATGTCTCCAGTGAAGGAGACTCCACAACCTCTCTGGGCAGCCTGTTCCAGTGCTCCGTCACTCGCACAGTGAAAAAGTTCTTCCTGATATTCACATGGAACCTCCTATGCTCCGGTTTGCAACCATTGCCCCTTGTCCTATCATTGGACGTCACTGCAAAAAGCTTGGCTCCATCATCCTGACACTCACCCTTTACATATTTGTAAACATGGATGAGGTCACCCCTCAGTCTCCTTTTCTCTAAGCTAAAGAGACCCAGCTTCCTCAGCCTTTCCTCATAAGGGAGATATTCCGCTCCCTTAATCATCTTAGTGGCTCTGCGCTGGACTCTCTCAAGCAGTTCCATGTCCTTCCTGAACTGTGGGGCCCAGAACTGGACACAATACTCCAGATGTGGCCTCACTAGGGCAGAATAGAGGGGGAGGAGAACCTCTCTCGACCTACTAACCACCCCCCTTCTAATGCACCCCAGGATGCCATTTGCCTTCTTGGCCACAGAGTGAATAGATGTGCATGTCAAGAGCCCCTTTGGTCTTCTGAAGGTGGCTGGTGTGCTGAGTCAACCATTTTGCTATTTACCCAGAGCTCATTCCAGTTTCTGTCCTGGGATTCAAGACCTTGTGCGGGTGAGCACATCAATTTTCCTCTAGAGCTTTCAGGACTTTCTTGCTGGAGGAAAACCACTCAGATCTGCCAGAAAGTTCCCTCTCACTACTGCCGGGAGCAAGACAGGGCTAAACTTTCTGGAGAGATTGAAATAAATCCCTTTATTAAATTCTCTGAAACAACAGAGTGACTGAACTTTTTTGACCCACCAAGAAACCACAAGTGATTTGAAGGCTATTCAACGTTTATCAAGTGTTGATAGCATTCACACATTTGCAAGGGCAGTGAATTCACAATGCTTGAAGGAGCAGAGTCTTGCCCGCAAGAAGACCCAGACCAAAAAGTGTGACTGGATTTTCTTGGGTCTGTACTGGTTCAGCCAAGATGGCATCCTATCACTTTCTTCCCAATCACATCTCCAAGGAGGAATCGATTAAAACAAACAAACAAATAATCACTCCTGTCAGTAACTGCGCAGGGGTCTGGAGGCTGCTCCTCCTTTTCCAGAGGAGCCGCTCTCTCTCCGCTGCTGCCGCTGCTCCCTCTTCCCTTCTCCCTCTTTCTCTCCCTTAGTGGGTTGATCACAGAATCACAGAATCCTAGGGGTTGGAAGGGACCTCGAATGATGTTTCCATGGAAACGTGTTCTTTAGTGCCGCTGAAATTACACTGCATTTAAAGCATTAACCCTTCCTTGCGCTGAGGAATGTCTCAGAACAATTAGTGCTCTTTTTTTTAGTTTTTTGTTCACACACACCCCTTTAAACTTCCTTGTGTATTTTTCCTTGCAACATTAGGAAAACCTCGTTCTTCCTGAGAAGACCACCTAGCTAGCATTTATCTGACAAGAGGCACAGGATGCATCACCAGTGGGGTAGTGTCTAATTTAAGATTACTTTTTGCATTTTTTTCCCTAAGCAAAACCATTAATGCATTTCTTTCCACACTATATGCAAACAGAAAAAATGCTGCAGTAGCAAAGCATGTGAAGAGTGAGACAGAAGGAGAAGCAAGCAAGCCACAAGCTGGCACATGTGGAGAGCCCAGCTTCAATTAATATCAGAGCTGAACCCCTTGTAGCCCAGCACTGAGCAGCAGCTTCTCCATTGCAAAGTGCTCTAATCACAGACCTCACCACTTCTCCTTGAGCTTGCCTTCTCTTCCTCTTCACAATCACGTCTGTAATTAGCCACCCTTGTCTTCACTTACAGTCAGCACTCCAAAAGCTGCTGTTAACACTTGCTGCAATCAGTAGCCTCCTCACCACCAGCACCCTTCCCAATGCTGCTGCTTCTCCACCCAAACTGCTGCCTTTGCCACCCCTTCCTATCAGCTCTCTATTGCCAGCCATCACTTTCATCAGCATTTCCAATGCAGCCATTGCTGCCTTCACTGCAGCCAGCTCAACCACACAACCACTGTCACTTTCTGTGCTCCCACTGTGGGCCAACAAGGCTCTGAAAGCTAGGATGTTCCCATCCAGCTGCTCCCTGGACCCAGGTCCCAACTCAAAAATTATTCTGCACATCCTCAGCCCCTGGCCTTTGCTTATCCTCACCCTGGTCACAGACATGACCCCTCTGTGCTCTTCTTCCACTGACATAATTCCTTTTTCAAACACTGGGAAAACATAAAAGGGAGATGAATACCAAGAATCTCCTTCCAATCTTTCACCTGGGTTCCTACACTTGGGCATGCCTCCTTTCTGCCCCAAAGTCCCACGAGTTGACAGCTTGCAAACCCCTTTGGTTACCTCTACCTGCTTAGCTGCAAGGTCCATATTCCCTTGCACCACCTATTTTGAGTTTCCAAACACACTGAATGCTTCAAGTATATCCCACTGTTCTCAACTCTTGCCCCAAAAGTCAGAGTGTGAAGTCTCCTGCTTCGAGCTCGGTACATATGTAGTGCCGAAAGGATGGATCAGTGTGGGAGGAAGATGCTATTCTGAAATGAATTATAAATATGGATAATAAATTCAACCTAAGTCTTTTCTGCCTGTCTCTAGTGGGTTCCCAGTATGGGAGATAGAAATATCATGGGTACATTTTGAACACGGCTGGGAACACTGCCAAAATCCTACTCAGACTTCACACATTTACATCATTTATATCACATCCGACTTATGCCTTGTATTATTAACTTTGTAGAGTGTTTTGTGATGTAGTTTGTAGTCCAGGCTCTGTTAAATAAAGTTACATGACCTCTCTCTCTTCCTTTTGGTAAAAGAGAGAATGATGTTTGAGGCTACTCTTGCCAAGCACAAGGAGGGTGACGGTGTCTGCTGATACAATCAATGCATTCCTACTTTCTCATACAGTACTCTGAAAAACCTTTTGGGATCCATCTTGGGGCCTAAAAGGTGCAAAAAAAAAAAAAAAGGAACTATTTGCTTTCTGGTCAATGGTCCAACTCCTAGACTAGATTCGTAGTGATTGAAGATTTTTTCTCTGCTGCTGCACGTTCAGAAGCCTCTGTGAACATAGAGATGGGGTCCACCTGACAGGTGTCCAACATGGCACTGCAACTACTCAAGCTTCTTCCTCAGCAGTGTCAAAGAAGAGATTGAAGACAGAAGGAGACAAACAACCCAGGGCATGGGACTGAAGAAATTTTGTTCGTCTAGAACAGAGTAAAGACATTATCAATAAGGAAAGAGGTAGAATATTGTTGACAGATCAGGCTTTTTGCTTTCTGTGGGACAGATTCCAGACTGTGGCAGCTGAAAATCTGTCACCTTCCAGGAATTCATGCAAAAGAAGAGGAGCTACAGTGACCCAGCGCTATGACTTTATGGGTTTTGTAAATCAATAATTTTTCAAACAGCCTGAAAAGGCTCCAGGTTATACTTCATCACCTACTCCTCATGCCCAATTTTGACTCTGTGATTATTATGGAATCTGAGGCCAGGAGAGCAGCAAGTGACTCAGATGCCTGGTACACACAGACAATGGGGAGAGGTAACCACAATGCATAGGTTAAATGTCTGCAGCAGGCTGCCTGAATGTACTTGTCAATATAATAAAGAAAAAACCCCTGCATCCTCAATGATTCCTGAACAGGAAAAGAGAGAGTCAACTTCAGCCCGTGTTGCTGCGTCTCCAGTGAAGTAAATGTGCCATTTTACTCTAGAGCTGCATTTGATTGTGAATTACTCCTCTGCTTCTTCTTTGGGAAAAGGTCAATTTAAAGCCTCAGGCGTGATGCTAACATTGCATCCAATAAAGGACTCTTAGGAGGTCTGAAATAAGTACAAGGTCCAAATTTGGGATATATTATCTGAATCCTTTCCCTTCTCCCTCCTGAACAGTCAGAGTGGAAAACCTCCCAAGAATATCTCTTGGTTCAAAAGACTTCCAGGACTCCTTGAACCTAGAAATACTGTGAATAAGGTTTTCCAACACACATATGAGGATCCCAGGCCACACTGCGAGAAGCCTGAACACAGCGCAGATGGAAACAGCAAGCGTGCTGGGAGTGAGACCAGAACACTTCCATGGAGAGCAGGGTCAATTCCCACACCTGTTATCATATCACAACTCCCCCCAGTTCAACCAGATCAGCCTCCCAAAGCAGCAAAGCTATCAGAGCACCCCAGTGTTTTTCAGCAGAAACTTGACTGATTTCACCTTTAATTGGTGCTCAAGCTAACAAACTAACACATAACCCACAAACCTCACACACAAGTTCAGATAGTGTGTGGATATACCCAGAAATCTTGGGAATTAGCATGAGCATCAGGTGGGATAATGTAGGCTCCAGTTCTGGTCTTCTTCAGTACCTTCAGCTGCACCATTTCCGCAGTTCTTGCTGTGCACATACTGTGGCAACGTATGAGTTGTCTGCACCCTTCTCAGTTGGCAGCAGCCACTTCAGAAAAAGCAGCCTCCAGAGGAGGCACCTTTCAGAAATCTCTCACTCCTCCTTTCTCTCCAACATGTCTTGGGCATTCAAACGTCATGGATTCAGACTCCAGACTCCAAATGACACAGTCCTTTCAGAAAACTAGTTATAACCTGCAGTGTCACAGAAGCACTTCTTCAAAGCCATAACCCTGCCAGGCTGCCTATCAGCTGGAGCTTCCCTCCGCAGCTTCCCACCACTCTCCCTCCAGGAGGACCTCTAACTCCAAGACAGAGACTTCCCTCTTGCTCAGGGACAAGGTTTGAAAGAGGCAGATGGAGCCTCGTCTACCCACACATTAAATTGAAAAGCAAACTTTTAACACCAAAAAAAACCCAAAACCAATGGGGGGAGGGATTTTAAATTCTTTGTGAATTATTACTTTTCCATGGCAACAGGCTTGAGAAACAGGAGGGCTGTGGAGGGGGGTGATAAGAGGGAGGGGAGGCAAAGCAAGGCAGGCGCTGAGGAGGGAGCGAGCAGCACTGGTACATTGCCATGGAAACCCTCTTGCATTGGCAGCCAATTACCAAAGTTAGCCAGAATCCCAGAAATGGGCTTGGAGGGGGGCCAGGAGGAGCTGGGGTGGGAGCCATCATCTGGCCAGCCCCAAGGGTACCCCATCCCTGTGCACTCCAGCCTTGCTCCTCTCCCCTTCCTCACCAGTCATACACCCCTGGTGCCCTCGCCTCCACCAGACAGAGCCAAACTGGGCCCAGCTGAAGAGTGGGAGGAAATACAGGTTGTCAAATGAAACAACTGGGGTAGGCAGCAAGGAGCGAGACAGAGAGGGGTAATTTTTCTGATAGCCAGTGGTTTGCTTTCCACCTTTCTGGATTGATTTGGACCATGCAGCTGTATTTGTTTTCACACCCCAGATGGCTGTAGAAAGAGGATGTCACTCCTAATCACTGAAATCAAGATGGATATGTTGCTTTCCTGCAAACTCAGCTAGTGAGGCAAGAATAAGGGCTATGTCTGACTAAAAGTTGCCGGACCCACATTTGCATAGGGCCATGTCCCTTTCAACTGTGTCTGTCCCACTCACTACAGCAAATGTCTCAACCTATCTCTAAGAAATGACAGATGCCACCATGTTGCAGCCAAGTGAAAAACTAGAGGAGATTCTGCTGGTGGAAATGAAGTACACTGTGAAAATGGGTTAATATGGCCTTCCAACCCTCTTCTGCAAGACTCGAAGGGCAGGAAGCTTGGTGAAATGAACGATCAGCCATTCATACCCCTTTGCACGCTGTATTTCATCAGAAGCCTTTTGCTGCTGTAAGAAGCTGTCAAAGACAGATTTTGGAGAAAGAATTTTAAAAGGGCTGGCAACTTCTGTGAACCTTTGCTAGTATTTATAGTTGTACCCCTAGGATGGTAAGGGATGGATGAATCGTTTCAGGATGCAGACGGCTGCAGACGGCAGGAAGGAATTGACTCCTACTCCAACCACACAACTGGCTAAGCAAATTGTGGAGGAAGATTCCCTTCTCCTGAAGCATCTGTTATCACCCATCTGATTGCACAATGAATCAGTAGTACGAGGACAGGCTGCTGTGAGGGTGGGAGAAGAGGGAGAGAAAGATTACAAATCAGACAGTTATAAAACAAGGAGATGCCAGTTTCCACTTTGTCACAGGAAAGGACATGGACCAAAAAGAAAGGGTCTGATTTGTATACTTTTTAGCTACATGTTTTGGTTACTACTGATAGTATAGGACCAATGAAGTAGCTTAACTTTCAATGCAATATTAGCTTGGTTTTCCCACATGTCATTCAGAGCAGAGGATCCCAAAGTATTCTGCACTCTGATCATTCATGTCTCTAAATCATCTACACTGATGAAATAAAGCAGCCAGCCTGCACTGACAATGCTATAGCAGAAGGAAAATCCTTACCCCTGTGCCCCAAGCACAAAGCCCAACCACAGCTTTGCGGGACCACCAAGTGATTCATATGCACTGCTTTGCTTATTACTGAGATTGGAGCCCAAACCCAGGACACCAGACCACTTCTAAGATAGTCCCACCTCTCATGTTACCTGGAATAAAGGGAATGAGCGTGGACAATGGCAGATTTTTTTCCCCAACTTTCTTGATGAGGGAAGAGCAGCTGACTGACTCTTCTGAGCTCCACAACTTCTTAGGTGTCTGCTACAAAGCTACCACAATGATGCCTTCATGAGCTCAGCATCAGGGTGAAAACTGTCAATATAGGCTGAGGCTCCTACCTGGACTAGTGGTAGGACCTGAAACTAGTCTGTATTTTGAAGGAAGAAAAAGGAAATTATAATAATGACCTGTTATGGATTTATGTAGCAAACTGATCAATGTGGAAAAGAGTCAGCACAGGGTTAGTTTTTTCGCATGGACTTTGCTTGGGCAGCAACCAATAAATCAAGTCCAACTCAGTGCTGATTTCCAGATCTATATTGAGAAGATCCTGGTAAGACTGTTCAGCTGGGACCAATTTCAAACAGGTGAGCTCACAAGGGATGTTTCTATTCCGGCTAGGCCCATTTAAAAGCCTGAAGTAAGGTAATGGGTGTCATTCTGTTGGCCACTATGAGGGATGATGTTCAGGCAAGGTAGTATGCCCAGATGAGTTCAAGTTAGGGTCATAGCTAGCTGTGAGATGTATTCTGATTCGGAGCCTGGACAAGGTATCATGCCCCATGGGCAGGAGAAGCTGTGAAGGCTTGCTCTCTGCCCTAATTCTGACCCACTAGTTGAGACAACACTGTGATCCCTAACCAAAGGACACAAGTTCCCTTCTCCAGCAAAGCTGCATCTTCAACTTCATCAAAGGTGAGGGCAGTACCCAAAGGACACTGCTCTCCTGAGAGGACAGTTCTCAGCCCAGAGCCCTTCACTGTGCATACAACATCAAACTATGCTCTAATAAAAGGAGTCAATCCCAAATACTTTCTTCCTGACCTCACCAACATAATTATTCTTCAGGAGAATTCTGCAACACAGGATGCACAAGTCAAAAGAGGAAAAAAGACTTGTCTTAAGGTCTGGTGCCAGAGACCTTCTATTTCTGAGCTCAGCAGGGGCTCAGCCTACCCCCAGTTATTTATCGATCAGAGACAGTACCAAACAAGAGCCTGCCCCTGGAAGCTCTACTCCTATGGGCTACTTTGTGCCTGGCACTGAACTTTTCTTATCCCTGTATTCCCTGCACCTGTGTCTGCCTTCACAGAAATGGATAGGCTATTAAATATGGACTTGTATCACTTAAAAAGAACTTTTCTGGCCCATCTGTGAAATTATTCTCTGTCTCTTGAAGGCATGCACAAGAGATGTTCTCTTCCCCCACTCTTCATCCTCCATTGACGGATTGGGTCTGTCAGCTTGTCAGCTCTCATCGGGCACTGTTTCACATCAGTCCACATCGGGGCAGTGAAAATCTGTTTGCAGTCAGCTCTTCCAATAGCTTCTGTGGAAGAGGGGAGGCTGATCCACTTCAAAATAAGCTGCCTCAGCTGGCTACAAAATGGCCATAGGTGATAGTGGTGTTAGAAAACAGCTCGGCCAGGGCAGCAATGCTACAGGTTTCTTCAGGGTCTGTTGGGCAGGGCAGGGGGAAGGCTGAGAGCTGGGATGGGGACCTTATGGCTCCTGGATCCTATGCACAGACATTGCTATCAAGAGCACTAGTTGGTGACTGAAGAAGAAGAATTTTGCATGATGGAAGTTGTGCAGGGATACAGTTCAGTGGCATGGGCCCTGGAATAATGTTCTGAGCATCCCTGGTCTCTCAACTTGCAAATGTCATCTGTCAATCCCAGGCTCAGTCCTTCCGGAACAGTTCTGACAGGGGTAACTGAAAAGCGACATCAGAGACTAGGTAGGCCTGCAGTGTCTCCAGAGGGTCGATTGCCATTGTACATCAAGTATCCAGTCATTCAACATAGGGTTTCTCAGCCCTGCTTTCTTAATGTCTAAAAAAATTACAGTGCTTGCTATCCTTGAAAATCCTTCTCAGAGTCTTTACAGAGAGCCAGAATTAAGGCTATTGTGGCTATCACTGTGTATTGGAAGGAAAACATTAAATTATTAGGAATGTTGAAGTTGCCATCATGACCCCTCCCCTCTGATTCATTTTATTCTGACATGGGAAAAATCATGCAAGAATAGCTGGTTTTCTAGAAAGGAGCTGAGGTGCTATAATAGGCAGTTGAGAGACTAAGAAGACTGAGTGCAGCCCACAGAGATTCTCATAGGGAACTATTTTGACAGGGAAAGAAGGAACTATGCTGAAAAATTCATGTATGGGTCCAGTTTCAGCCTTGCAGTTCCACATCCAGCTGCAAACCCTCACTTGGCAAACACTTGCTCTGAAAATGTAAAGACTTTGACCCAATTTGGCACCACAGCCCTTGATTGGCAAAACACTTCTACAGATGAACTCTTCAGACTGTAACTTTGTGGTCTCCTGCAAAATAATATTTGTTTAGGCCATGGAAGGAAAAACTTGATTGGATTTTGTGCCTAGACAACAAGATTCCAGACACTGTCTCGTCCCACCATGCCATGCATTGTGACACAAGCAAATAAAAAGACACCTCAGGATGGAAATATCACTACAACACACAAGATTTTTAGAGTTATAGAGAAATTCAGGTTAGAAGGGACCTTTGGAGGTGACATGGTACAGCCCTCCACTTAAAGGATGGCTAGTTTAGGTCATATTTTCACACCCATTTTCCAAAGAAATAACCAAACATCAAACTATAATCATTAACTTACTTTTCACCTTTTGTTTCATTGTCACAGTCACCCATTCTTACACGCCTACACTACACACACACACACACAGAGTTTTCTAACCGCACCTTCAAACAAGGGTGAACAGAAGCAGTAGGTCCTTGCAGTTACTCTAACAAATAGCATAATAAATACCAACTAAAGAAACAAAAATGCTAAATCACCCAGGTATGATGGATAAAGACTAGGAAGGAGGCTGGACCAAGAAAGGAAGAGTGAATGGCAAAAAAATGTGACTGTAGAAAGGGGTGGATGAAGAGGCAGAGTGTTGTGGCAAGCAGAACCTTTGTATCTATTTTAGTAGTAGTGAGAAACATCATAAACCTCGCAAGCAAGGTTTAGTTTTTTCAAGTTTCCTAGCCCATCAATTCAGAGTCAATGTGTATGGACAGTCAAGGTAAGTATCCATGTTTCAGATACTGAAGGGAACCTCCTTGCTTTCCGTCTCCTCACAGAGCCTCAGTGCGTGTCAGCTGCCTGCTGGTGTCCCTGGGCATAGTATCTGCTCTCCCACCATTTCGGTCAGGAGCTACCCTAGGTGTAGGCAGGAGAACTCATGGCAGAAATGGTTCAGGTTCACAGTTATAAGGGTGAAAGCAAGCTGATGATGACATTGGAGAGGGAGCTGCAGTTCCCTTCCTTGCATCAGGATCCACAGTAGAAAACAAAGAGGGATGAAAGTTCCAGAGAGAGTGGTAAGCATACGGCCAGGCTGAGTCACTTAAAGATGAGCCTGGTCTCCAGCTCAGAGCCCTGCCCTGTGCATCAGTATCACCATTATCCATGACAATGATGACAGGATTCCCACCCTGGAACAGAGCTATGAGAGCATCTCCAGCTCCCTCCCATCACTGCACAAATGAACTTTTTCCTGTCTCTGCTGAATTGATGCATGAGCCTTTATTGCTCCTGTCAAGCCCTGTGTAATAGCTAGGGCTAGCCCTATTCAGGAAGCTGGCTAATCCATTCTTGTATCCTTTCAAGATCTTTGCCATAACATTTCCTTAAAGCAGCTATTGCCATACCTTAATTAGTCACTGTATTTTTAAGTCTTCTCCTTTTAGTCTTTTGCCTTTCTCACATTTTACATTTGATGCATCTTAACCATGGGAAATACTATTTGCTTTTGGAATATTGAAGAAGGTATGGGAGGGTCAGGCATGGAAGTCTCAAGAAATTAGTACTGAGATGAAAGAAATATAAGCAAACTCTCTCAAAGATAAAGGACTAGGAACTACATGTAAAAGAAACAATGCCTTGATAGCACCCTGCAAAAGGCATTGTCACGGGGTGGTGGGGAAACGGTGAGAGAAAGGATGCATCTCTTGGTGCATGCTATGGTCAGTGCCACTTGACAGGGAGACATTTTCTCATTGCACCCATGGCAGTCCCACGCTAGGTGTGTCCTTGCCAATTTCCTTTCATAACAGGGCCCTCTTACCCATTAATTTTTGTTAGGTTCTTCTAGAGTCATCAGTATGGCAGCTGACTACCTGAAGGAATTTGCTACAAAACACAGACCTGGAGAGTTTGCTTTTTACTCCTACCTCCCAGTGATTGATGACATTGAATAAAAGGAGCTGGGTTGGGGTGGGAGAGGGCTGTGAGCCCCTGTGCACAGTGCAGGGTACTCCAGCTCTGACCAGCTCTTCAGGGGTGTGCAGCATGCCTGAAAAGCCAGCTTGCTATTTCAGATGAGAGCTTCAGGCAACAGTAAGCCTGCAGCGAAGGGCTCAGCACTCAGCTTGGGACTGAAAACAGAGCACTTCTTATTAAGGAGGCTGATGTAACGCCCAGAGCAGCAGGGCGGGAGGGATGATGCGCGAAGGGAGGACATGTGATACTCATTCAGTAAAGGAAAACCAACAGCTAAAGAATGTGCATGGTTAACATCAGCTGTTTTTCCTGCCCTAGAGCATCCTGATGCTTGGAAGCCCAATTGTCTGGGGTGTTTTCTACACACACACACACAAAATAGGCACCACACACATCAGTCTCAGTCTCCCGCAGTTGGAAAGCAGAGCAGATATCCAAACCATAGACTGAAGAAAAGAGCTCTGCAGGGAGGATTGCTGAACTCAAGGCAGGGCTGGTCTTATCCCAGGAATCATCACCCCCTCCGGCTCCAGGACTGGGGGCAGCTTTCCTGATGCCAGCCATCTGCAGCCCCATAGCAAGCACATAGCCACTCAGTGCAAACCAGAGAGGAGCCACAGTCCCCATGGGAAGCACGTGCAGAGTGGGAACACCCACATCTTCCCTATATCTATCTCTCTTCCTTACTCCCCCTCTAACCTTCCAGCTTTCCCACTCTTGACGCTAGAAGCTCTCCTACTCCAACAGCCTCTGTGATTCAAGAGACTGAGGGCAGCACAGCCTCTAGCTCCCATGGTCCAGCACAGCAACCTCACCCATGGTAAGGGCTAAAAGAAGAACCCTCTCCAGGCCACAACAGATGCTAGTCCTCAGCTTCCACCCTGTGTAGCTCTGGGTCTGGTCACTGCCAGTCCTTTCACTTCAGCATGCATCCTCAGAGCTATCTCCACTGTTTTCTGTCTGACTTATACCCCTGTTTCCAGATGCTTCTCATCATAAATCGGTCCTGCTCTGCCTTCCCCTCTCCCGAAGGCACAGAGCAGCCTCTTTCCACAGTGGTACGTGGCCCAGAATCCAGGATCACTGCTAACCACATTTGAAAGGGAGAATCAATGGAGGAAACAAGAAAGTCCATTTTAGCTTGAAGTGACAGCCAGGGAGAGCTAACAAAGACAAAGCAGCAAGGGTGGCAAAGTAAGACAGATGGACAGACAACGAAGGTGGCACAAAATTTATATTTTCTATTACTCAGATGTAAATGGATTTGTTGCCCTGCAGCAATTTACAATAGCTGGAAAATGGTCCATAAAGCTCCAGAGGGAATTGGGATGTTGTAGTAGTCCCAGAGAGCTGAAAAGGTGGATTCAATCCTGAGCTATTGTTCACTGGGAGTCCTAGATTCACAGCTCAATCAAAATATGGTCTCAATATTTTCTTCACACCAGGACAGAAGAAATCTGCTCCACTGACCATCTTCCTCCCTGCATCTGACTCAGCCACGTGCATAACGAACTAATAATTCAGTCATGCATGTTCACCACGCTCGCACTGCAGCCTACGTGCTCACCCACCTGCTGCCAGAATAGGCACCCCCCCTTTGCCAGAGTCGGTCAGGCATGTTTCTTCTCCCACTCACGTAGTCCCACTCAGCTTCATCCACACTCCGACACTGTCTGCCTTCAACAATTATCTCCAGCTCTGGGAAGAAGCATTGCAGATTTGCATCCCAACCTTCCCTCTAACTGCTCATTCATTGCATCACAGAACATGCCCTCAGCAGGAATGAAATTTTGCATATCCTTACTTATTTACACTTGCTGCCCATGCTGGTTGCCTAAGGGACTGGAAGGAGACAGGAGGGTATTAACAAGCTCTTTGACATGATACCTCTTAGAAATATAAAAGCTGCTACTATCTGCATCACTATCTTTTGCTGCAGTGAAAATCAGGAAATGGATCCACTCAGATCTCTGGTCCTGGCTATTTTTCTATGCCCACATGGTGCTATATGGCACACCAGGAATTTGGGCTCAGATGATGGCTCATCATTTCTAAGAGCTAGTGCTCACACACTAGGCTTAAGTTTTACAAGGCGTGAGACAGAAAGTGGCTTCAGGCACTCTTCAGAGCTCAAGAGAAGGTGAAGACAGAGCCTTATACAATTCACATCCACTCTTCCACATCATTATTCACAAGTCTTCAGATGCACATATCCTTGGGTCTAGGACAACTGTCCACTGCCAGCTGTCTGCTGTCAACTGTCCACCACCAACTGTCCATTAGAAGCTTCTACATAACTGACTCTCCACCGTGGTAACTGTACTTGGTTTGGCAGATGGCGCATAGCGCTACATTGCTCCTTCCTGCCACCCGGTGCCGTACCAGTCCTCCCTGCTAGCTCCCCAGCTTCCCAAGTAAAACCATCCTGTAGATCTCCCTACTCAACTTCCATCCCACCTGCACATTAGCTGGCCATGCTTATGCTGGCCCAAATTTTGATGTTTGTATTTCAAAATGGCAAGGCTTGCATGAAAAAACAGCAGGCTCTCCCACCAGGCAGTGCTCAGGTGTCCAGTTTCCCCCCTCACCTCCTATGCTGCTTGCCCCCCTGCCCAAGCACCTTCTCTTTCTCTCCTGAGACTGCTCACTGCCAGGTGCTCAGGGCTTCCTGCAGTACCGAGCAGAGCCTCCATTGATGTTCAAGGGCTTTATGGAGCTCATCATGCATGGGGAGGACCAGCAGCATGGTGCCACATGTCAGGGAGGACCAGTGCAGCGCTGGGCAGTGGGGATGAGCGGTGCAGAACCATGGTGCAGCAGTGAGGACCAGCGCCATGCCATGCACCATCTGCCAACAGTTGTCCCAGCGGAGAATCAGTGGTGTAGAAGCATCTGGTGGAGAGTTGGCGGGGGTCATTGGCAGTGGAGAGTTGGCTGCAGCAAATACTTGGTGGCAGATAGTCGTCCCTTTCTGCATGTCCTCTGCTTTCTCCACTGCCTTCCTCCAGTCAGTCAGATCTTCCTTTCCTCTCCAAAGAGCCCACTACTCAACCCAGTACTTAAAGCACAGGGACCTCAAGTCCTAAATGCATGACTGTTCAGATAAGGATGTCAGCTAAGGTCTTTCTGGAAAGGTCTCCTAAATTTGAAGTTGTCATATATACTGATATAGAAGAATATCTCTAAATCTCCTCTTCAGAAGTAATTTTATATCATAGAAAATACTTAGATCTTCTTTGAAGCCTGGGTCTGTGGTAAGCAAGCAGAGTACCCTCACAGTGGGGTATAGTGCCAGCCCCCATCTGGTTAAGGAAAGATGTAACAACTGTACTGATAATGCAATATGTGTGCCACCCCTAGAGCAGCTGTTCCTTAAGGTTACAGAAGTACCAAGTAAGATTTCTTCCCTAATGTAAGTCTTTTGTGTGCATAAATAATACCAGTCAGTGGGACAAAATCAATCTTTTCTCCCCCAAGCTCTTCCATCCTTCTCCACTGGTATGTAGCCCAGGATACTCAGGAATGTGAGCAAAAAAAAAAACCAGCTCCAACATTATTTCCTTGAATGCTGGTTCATGACTGTGATGCTGAGGAACCAGAACTACATCCTTTCACTTCTGCCAGCTCACCGAGTTCCTCTCTCCACTGCTAAAGTGATAGAGACAGATTTTACCTCTGCCATGCAAGTAAACCACCATGACAACTTAGTTTTTCTCTACTGCCCAGTTCTTCCGTGGCACGCACCATTCCTCATTTTGGACACTCTGATATTACAGATTTATATCACAATAATTAAGGGTAGAGCCTGAGTCTGTCTTAACTAAGACAGTTTTGCTGTAAAAGTGCACAGGGAATTGTACTTCACGGGGCAAATAGATTCTGTGTCCCTAAAGGATCCCACCTGAGACAGAAACTGAGTTTCCAATTCATCTGATGGCTATAGTTAAATGTTCATACCACTCCATTACACACATCTTAATTAATCCACTGATTGTTCCCATACTCTCCCAGATTAGGATACCCTCTCCTAGAAAACATTAGCTTATTAACCCCAGTCACTCCTTCTAAGTAGTCTCCGAACAGAACATTGCCTACCCACTAAATGCCAAGGTTTTCATAATGTTCTGATTTACCAAGAGGCATTGCAAAATCTCTCAGAAGTATTTGAGTGGAGGAATAACACACAGGCTCTTTCAGAAGCATCATTAAAACCAGACAAACCTTTCAATCCATTTAGTGAAGTGCCTGAAGGTTGCCTTTCAGAGAGGGGAAACTGAAGTAAATACAGCATGCTCAAATTGAATACACACAGTGCCACAGGCACCAGCCCTCTTGTACATCACTTGAGATGCTGAGGTTTTTTCCTGTTTCCTCTTTTTCTTCAACCTATACATATGAAGACATATACATATGAAGACAGGCTGAGAGAGTTGGGGTTGTTCAGCCTGGAGAACGGAAGGCTTCGAGGAGACCTTAGAGCAGCCTTCCAGCAGCTGAAAGGGCTACAGGAAAGCTGGAGAGGGACTTTTTACAAGGGCACGGAGTGATAGGATGAGGAGGAAACGCCTTTAAGCTGAAAAAGGGTAGATTTAGATTGAATATCAGAAATAAATTCTTTACTGCGAGGGTGGTGAGACACTGGCACAGGTTGCCCAGAGAAGCTGTGGCTGCCCCTCCCTGGCAGTGTTCAAGGCTGGGTTGGATGGGGTTTGGAGCAACCTGGTCTAGTGTGAGGTGTCCCTGCCCATGGCAGGGGGGTTGGAACTGGATGATCCTTAAAGTCCCTTCCAATCCAAACCATTCTGTGATTCTGTGTTTCTACAGTGAGTACATTTCAGGCTCATGTGAGGAGGTATCATAATAGCCCTGGAGATTTTTATTTATCCCTGAGAAAGGTAGAAAGTGGGCAGCAGCCAGGGAAGTTCCCTCCACTGTCTGCTGAATGCCAGCCATGAAGGATCACTTACTTGTCAGGAGAAGGCAGCTCCCAGATTCAACCCCACTCAAGCCCCTGCCCCTTCAGCTGTGGACAACTCACAAGGAACTATCTGAGAAATAGGACTGATTTAGGAGAGAGATAATATCAGCTCTGAATCAAACTGAGATATCTTGTTCATCTCACAAGTCCCACCACATTGCCATTAGTGGGCATGAATATTTAGTCAATGCCAGTGGTGAGGTTCAAGACTTCGCCACCCATTAAAAAACCCCCTTCCAGAGCAGAGAATTGCCTGTCCTGGAGTCCACAGAAGTGATGCTGGCCACTCTTCAAGGAGAGGCCAAGGGAAGATGCATCCAGTGTCAGAATATGCTTAGTTGTTGAAATAAATTGCCAAATCTCCCTCAGCATCCTGACTCCAAACTTTTCCCCTCTTCCAATCTGCCATACTCTGTAGCACATAGCCAGAACTCTCAGCTTGAGCCTGTAACTTCACTGTCCCACTGAGCTCCCTGAAACTTGTACAAAAAGTGAGGAGAAACAGTAACTCTGGTGTTGTTTTCTTCTCATCAAGGCTTCTCATGTTTGGGGACGATTCATGAGCTGCATGGGTTAACAGGTTCTGATGAAAGCAGGACTGCAAAGTACAGCCCCATAGCTGAACACCCATGGCAGAAGCAAGGAGAGAGGGAGGGAGAGAAGGAGGAGAAAGAGAAAGACAGAGGATTGGATTTTTTCCACTCTTTCGCTTGTTTGTTCTAACTGCTTGGCTGGTTGGTTTTTAGTTCCATGCTGGGGACTGGCACTGATTTCCTTTCATTGTGTGACAGGCATTTTTAAATGAGTATTAGAGGTTCTGAAAGCCTGGGGTAGGCACTTTTTTTTTAAAAAAAAAAGAAGTCTTGGTTTTAATTCAGACTGAAATAAAACAAATTGGTTTTCTGCTTGCTGACTGAGCCCCAGGTTTAAGCCCCTACAAGGACATGTTCAGCCAGTGGGCACACCTTCCTTGACCTCCTAAAAATGCTCCAGGAAGCCTACAAACAGAGGTGAGATCTGCATTTCTGGGACTGATACCATTGTCTCTTCAGGCTGCCCTCTGCTTCCTATCATAAAGCCTTCCTCACAGATTCTTCTAGCTATGTCAAATTTTATCTTTCAGATTGACATTTTCCATATCAGATGCTTATGCCAGGTTTGCTATTTGAGGAAAATAGAAGCACAAGTGGTCCACTCATTTCCAAAAACAGGCTAGAGGAAAGAAACTATTTTATCAATGTTAAGAAAAAAAAAATAGTGACCTTTTTAAAAAGCTCCAGTAGGCTCTCTGCTTTCAAAGGACTTGCTTTTTTTATGAGAGGGGAAAGAAAATGTTCCTTTCATGTCACATGCTGATTTTTGCCATACTTGTGAAAACCTAGACAGGTCATAATCCTTTGGAAAAACTGCAATTTACACTTGTTCAACAGAGACTTAATAGAGCTTCTAAAAAAAAAATTAACCTTTCTAAAATCCTCTTCTCACCAGGCTTCCTGAAGTCTAAGGAACTTTCTCTACACATGAGCTCAATGAAGGTTTACGTCTGAACTGTGGCAGCAAGAGAAGGAGGAATGCATTTCTTGGGTTTGCATCTCTCCTGATCCCGCCTGCTCCCTGCACACAGGGATCACTGAAAAGAAGTCTCGCTAGTTCCAAAGCAGTAGGAAAGATTCAGGAAGGTGATCAGGATACATTGACTTGGGGCACTGGGAGAAGTATGGGGCTGAAACGCTACATGGTAGAAGAAAACTCAGAGGTATGACACTTAGATCAGCTGGGCAAAGTGGCAGGGACTTGTTGGCACTGAGAAGAGGGAAAGGCAGGTGGGACAGGAGTCAGAATGTGAGATAAGTGGAAATGGATGAAAACAAGGGGCACAGATTCCAGAAGTGGAAGGGTCCAGAGCTGAGACGAGATATTTGTGAGGCAGACCCTAGCTTTCCTAGGTAAGAATTGGATGGGTACAAGGAGCCAAAAGGGCAGAAGAGACAAGGCAAGCTGAAGGAGACAAGACAAAAGAGGCCAGCAGTAGGAAAGAAAAGCCGAAAAGTTCATGACCACTAAACCATGCACCTTGGCAAAGTCTGGGCTTGTTCATTACACAAAGTCAAGCACTGCAAAATGAGGAAAAGCCAGCATTAAAGTTGTTAAAGCAACCTGAATGCAGCCCATTTTGCATAACCACTACGAATCAGTCCTGAGCGACATAATCGACGACAATTTTTCTTGCAGGACCCCTGTCCCATTCAGTGCACCAGATGGATTGAACTGGGAATCAAACTTAGCTGTTTGGAAAGCAGGCAGTAATCAAGGGAGAGGTAGAGAATGGCTGGCATAAGCAAGACAATCATATGACTAGAGCCAACTGAAAGTTGTACTGCAAGGCTGGATTCATCCCTACCTCTGCACTAGGGTCATGGTGAGGCCATTAGAATAGAATAGAATAGAATAGAATAGAATAGAATAGAATAGACCAGAACTATTTCAGTTGGAAGGGACCTACAATGATCATCTGGTCCAACTGCCTGACCACTTCAGGGTTGACCAAAAGCTAAAGCATTTTATTAAGGGCATTGTCCAAATGGCTCTTAAACACCAACAGGCTTGGGGCATGAATACCTCTCTAGGAAGGCTGTTGCAGTGTTTGACCACCCTCTTGGTGAAGAAATGCTTCCTAATGTCCAGACTAAACTCCCCTGCTGCAGCTTTGAACCATTCCCACACCTATTATCACTGGATACCAGGGAGAATAGATCAGTAAAATCTCTTAAACCAGATTCTTTGCAAGTAGTCACTAAATCTGTGTACCTCATTTTCTCGAAGTTTGACAAAAATTGGATAAACTCTCTGGCTCCTTTTTTGGACTGGTGGCAATTTCAAACAAAAAAAAAATACTGTATTGATAGCCCAATTTTGGCAAATCAGTAAGTATAATGTTTTGACTTTGTTGAAACAAAACATACAGTTCAGCCTGCCCTCTTTGAATCAGATCATTTTCAACACCTTTTTTCAAATTAAAGGAAGATACATATTGGAATTATAAACTAATTTGAATAAGAAATTAAATGTTCCATCTAAAATATATTGAAAGAAATAATTCAAATTCAAATTAAAAAAGGGAAATAGTTTAGAGACCGTTTTCTTTTTCTCCTGGGTTCAAAATGATTTCTGCAAAACAAACAATTAAACAGGGTACAAACAAACAGCCCATATAAGTTTTATGTCACCAAATCTCTATTTCTACACTAATAAAAAATCAATGAAAAACAGTATTCAGCTCTAGCTAAAATTTGGCAGAGGGCAATTTGAGGAATTGCAGAGTTGAAGTCAAAGAGAAATTTGCTTTGAACACAGAAAGCATTCTGTAATGATCAGTTCTTTGAATAACAAGATTCTAGGTGTCTCAGATGGGCCATGAAAAATTAATAGACATTCTTTACCTTAATCTTGCTGCACCTCAGTTCTCTGCCTATACAACGGACTAACATAAATCAGCTTGTGTCCCCTCATCTCACAGGAGTAGGGTAAAAATCCATGAACTTCATTATGTACTGAGATACTGCCCTAACGTGTGCCACAGGAAACACCTTGAGATAAAGAATCCTTTCTTCACAGCAGCCTGTGGAAGCAGGCATAATACAAAGCTTAAGGCTACACATTAAACAAGGCAAAGAAAACAAAATATTGAATCACTGCTCAGTTAGAAAATGTCACCCATCCTGCATATAGAAGCAGGCAGGGGTCCTGTCTTGAAAAATAGTATGCAGCCTTCAAACTCCTGCTCTATAATGCATAAACACAAGAGTGCCAAATTAAGATTGCAGCCTTAATTCTGGCATATTCTTCTGTTTGAAGTGCTTGCCTTTGCAACCTAAATAATATTCGTCTGACACAGTTGCGTGTACTTAATATACGAAAGGCTCTTGGCTCGAGGGCCTTGGACTTCACAGAACACTGCAGCAGTCCCCCTGAGTTCTCCTCCCTGGTTATTTTGCTTCCAGCTCATACCAGTTTTGCAGCACTGTATCAGAGGCTGTCTTCTCCTGTCTCCCTTCTTTACCACACGCCCTTCCTCAGACCTGTTTTCTCACCTCCAGCCACCCACCCAGCTGGCTTCCCTGCATTGATTTTCATTGCTGTATTGTTAATTATTTGCTTGGGCAACCATGGTCGTAGGACTCCACGCAGAGACAGAGGTCTTGCTACGTTAGATATAAAGCAGAAAATACAATAGTTAGAGGTTTCCTAATTTCAGAGCAGAATTGCAATAGCATTGGCTTTCTGCATCCTTCCCAGACCTTGTCAATGCTGCAGAGCTGCTTGTCTCTGTCACTTGCTCCTTTGCAACATTCCACCCAGTAACTGTATTGGTGGGAGGCAGAAAGAAAATCCTTGGTTCATCACACCTGTTTCTAATTGCAGTTTTCATGCTCCTCCTAGCCCCAGATTCCCTAACATTTTCACCCCAATATAGCTTGTGTGGTCTTACGGTCTTTATCTGTATCTCCTTACCTGAACAGAAGCTGAACCATCCCCTACTTCTCACCTGAAGAAGACAAAAATTCTGGAAACTTCTGTTGGGCTAAAACTCCCTTCAGAGAATTTTTGGTATGGTTTTGTTCACCCTGCAAAACGTACCCAAAGCCTTATCTAAAGGCTGTGCAGGCAACACATTTGCATGAAATGACACAAAAGCACCATAGAAGGATGGGAGTAGGGGCTAATGTTTAAAAAAAAATCCTGTGCAGAGAGAAAAATAATTTGGAAATTGCCAAAAAGGAACTACTTAAAATAAATTAAAAAAATAATAATTTAGGGCTTTTTTTTATTTTTAACCTTTTTTTTCTACTAAGAATATGTTTCAGAAGTTGAAAATATCGAAACCGTAGAAAAAGACCAGCTCAGTCCAAAATATGGATAAAAGTCTTCTCCCTGGAATCATGACACCAGGCTTTGCAATATTCCTCCTTGCCTCTCTCCCTTCCTCCCTTCTCTCCTGGCTCTCCCTCATGAACAGTGAGCCACAAGAAGTGTTCCTGGGCTAGAAATTAACATATTAATGAAGAAAGAGCCTTGAAGAAGGGTTGAGAGATGGAGAGAAAACAGAGAGATGAGGCAGGCAGAACAAAATAACAAAGGGAAGATATAATGAAGAAGGGACACAGAGCCAAAACACAAAGGGAGAAAAAAAAACCGCCTTTCTCAGGAACTTGTGCTACTTCAAACACTTCCATGGGAAGAAAAGATGAAAGAGAGGAAAGAAAGGGGGTGTGGAAAATGGAATGGTTCTTCTGTTTTAAACCAAGATTTAATATTTCTATAGAAAAAAATCACCTACTGAGGGAAGGATGAGAAAGATGGAGGATGGGAGCAAGGGAAGAACACAGAGACATGAAAAGGGGACATGACTGGTAACAAGAGTAGTGGGTTCATCCTTGGCTGTTTGCAATCACCATGAGCATGGAGGCATGGATACATCAGTGCAAACTTAGGGCTTTGCCTATGGGTTATCACCTCCCCGGCAACCCTCCTATTCTCCCCTTCCACAATGTACTCCTGCAAACCTGCCCCAAAATTATATTGAGAAGGAGAAAATGACAATTAGAAAAGACTACTGTTGATCTGACAAGCTCACAAGAGTCTCACTCCCAACCCCTCTCAGCACTCTCTCAGGCAAACAGTGGGAAACCCATTAGGATCAGTGGGTTGAGAAGGAAATAAAAAAATTGTTAGTTCAAACATCTAACTACTTGTTCAATCATGTTTCCCTACTTGACTACCTGCCATTTCCATCGTTGGTTAGATGCACTGCAGAAGAACATATTCTGAGTACTGCAGAAGAATATATTCTAAATTTGCTTTTGCACCCACTGGCCAGAACAGACCGACTATTCTCATGCCTGCTAACAAGAAAAGAGGGCGAAAAGAGGGTAAAAAGAGGATTCCTGGCTTGACAAAGGAACAGAAAGAAACAGCATCTTTAGTGGTGAAATACAGAGCAAACATTGCAAAAAGAAAAGACATAAGGATTTTACCAAGAAAACAAGCTTTTTGGCATAGGTCTACATCAGTAAAGGTGTAAGGTGTTACCAGAGGGCCATTCCTGTAATACAGACCTCCAGTCATCTTTCACAGTCCCACCAGCATTGTCCACTGCAGAGGAAATTGTTCCACAGCTTCCTGGTGGTACTAAACTGTCTCCTTGGCACTTCACCAAAGCACTGCTATTCTAAGAGCACCCTCAGCATCCTAAGTGCTGATGACTTATGGTCTTCTGCAGCACCCTCCTAGAGGCACAACAATTAAGTAGCCATGGGCCCAACAGCATTTGTCTCCTTGACCAGCCCCACATCTCCTTTCTACTATAATGGTGAGGGGAGTGGACCAAGGACCATTTCTCACTCAGCCACCTCCAAATGAGACCCCTAGGTGCTACCACACACCCTTCTTTTCTGAGGCTTAAAAAAACTTTCAGCATGAGCCTCTATCACAAATGTGACAAAATCATATGGCTGCTTTCCCTTGACTTCTCAGGAGACAACAGAAGGCTGCAGGAATTGACTGGCATAGGAGTTCCTGTTGCCTGGCTTCAGCAGAATGGCCACAGCCAAGGTCACAACATTCATGCAGCTCTCCAGCTTTCAACACTGCTGCTCTGACCTGCGGCAACTGAAAGGTAAGCTATGAACCCCACAGATGAATAAAGATCAGTGCCACCCACAGCCCTCCCACTTGGGGAACAGACTGTGTGCCAAGCTCGCAGTAGGCTGTATGTCCTTCACAGCGAGTGCTGTAAAACCAAGCCCAGTGATGCTTTATTTCCCCGAGTGCTCCTCCTTCTGCACCGCATCCCCACGCTCCTTTGCTGCCTTTCTGTCAGTACTGTCCTCCATGGACCTGCTTCCACACTGTTGACTGATGGCTGCAGTGAAGGTTTCAGAGCTGCCACAACTGAGGACTGAGAGGCAGATCCCTTTTCTGAGCTTTGTGAGGACTCAGAAGTGTGTGGCAAAAAGGAAGGCAACCAACAACAGTGCCAACCAGCCTGATCTCCAGTGGAAAGTGTCAGATACCTCTCACCTGAGCAGCTCTCCACTCCCCTGTGACTAATCCTAACCCTGAATGACTACCTTCCCTCTGTACTGGCTTACATGGTACTTCCAGTGCCACCCACTGTTGGTAGTGCCACGATGATCTCATTCGGCTCTCTTGTTCTGCCAAACATTCTTGTTAAGCAATTTCATGGAACTATAATAAAATCCCAAATCAATTTAACAGCATTGCTAAGCTTGTGCCTTCATCAATTCAAAGTTGAGCTTTCCATGAAAAATTGCTTGGAAAAAAAAAATACAAATCAGTAAATTAGGTAAACTTCTCACTCTACCCAGCCAAACTGGAGCCTTTTCCAGAACTAGCATCTTTCCACAGGCACCAGAGAAACTGTGACTTGGCACTATCTCCAAGGTACTTGTTTCATCTGACCAGTAGTCTCACATTGGCAAAAAGCAAGACCTCCTCCTCCTCACAGCTGCATTCAAACCCAAAATAGATCTGCAAGTAGAGCTCCCCCAGTACATCAACCACATGCCTACAAGGAAAGAGAAGGAAAAAGAAACTGAGATGAGGGCAGCAGAACATGCAGAAGCCTGAAAAATTGGTCCTGCTTCAGCTCCTGGAGCTGGGCAAGTCAAATGCTGGAAAGCCAAACATCCCACACGTTACTCCCCAGAACAGCTATTTGACATTAATACACACTAGGCATACTGAAAAGCAGTTGCTAGATGTTCAGATTTATTCAGAGGCTGTAAGCATCTGTACTTTGCACCTCAAAGTCTTCACAGTCCCGTGGTGAAGCTGGAGAGCATTTTGTCATGGCTTAAGTACTAGCTCTTCTAAGCTCTCACCATGCCACACGTCACCACTCAGATGCAGAAGGGCAGCATCAGCATCTTTGAGAAGAGCAAGCATTGCTTGCAGCAGACTGTGTTTGAGGTACCTCATGTCTCTCACAGGGCTTAATCTGCCAGTGATGCGTGATTTGAAAGGGGAAGAAAGCGATTAAAAACATCCTTCTGTGGGGACCATTTCTTATTTATGGCGTCTGTTACCTACGTGGCTGCATCAACCCAGAGCTTCATTGCAGCCGACCCTTTTGCTCCACACCCAGTTCTGATTGTCACTCATCTATACCCAGCAGTAGGTACACGGCAGACTTGTTGGACGTCTCCCTCTGCCCAAGTCTGAGTTTCCAGGGGAAATAAGCTGGTAATCAGTGTAGAATCTAGGTACATCTGCCCAAAACATGTCATAGTCTTGTGATGAAGGAGGTCTCTGAAAGTAGATGTCATCTGCTGGTGATGTCTGCACTCTCGAAGAGTTGCCAACCTCCTTCCTGAAACCACTTCTGGAACTGCTGGCTGCCTGCTTCACACAGGCACACGAGGGGCATGTGAGGCACTGCTGCTAATCTCTTGTGCTTATTAAACAGCCCCAATGTCTTGGCAAAAATCCACCTCTAGCAATCTCATTCTGCCAGCTGAAATTCCTCGTGCAGCTCCAGTGCAGTGCAGTATTCATCTCTGCTTCGTACTATGTGCTGTTAAACAGTTGCTCTATTTCACCCCAGAGATAGCTGAATTTTAGCAGTGAATTAAGCCATCCCTTTCTACTTTGTAAAGTGCTTTGGAATTGCAGATAAAAGATACTACAGCCTGTCATAAATAAATGTAAGATGCTGACACTGCTACTGGAGGTAGCCATCTTGCTGAAAAACGATTTCATTTGTGACACTAATAATACAGGGAAGAACGCCTGGCAAGACACTGAAAACTCATTTCCATCTTGTTTTAATACAGTTTCAAAAACCAGAAAAAAAAGTCAGTGTTGAGTCAGCATTTGTGCGTTTTTAACCACTGTCAGGCCACAGAGATTCATGGGTTTTCAGTCCAGTGTGACAGCTCTCTTTCACCACACCATCAGTGGGTAAACTCTTCATCTGATCACCTGCCATCTCACTGGATCCTTAGCAAAGACCAACCTTAAGTTCATGAAATCTGTTTTTTCAAGAAGTTCTCATGGTACATTACTGCAGAAGGGAGCTCTAATCACCTTGCAACCTTTACTTGATCAAGACAGGTGTGGAGACCTGTTCAGTGTCATATAGAGAGTTCAGAAAGCTCTCCAAGAGGGTGGAAAAGAGCTTGCTTTGTAGCAATGATGGTTGGCAGCATTGAGTCTGATTGGTCATTTCAAGGGCACTATGGTTAGATTTTAATATTAATTTTATATTAAGGTTCTTGCAGGCTTGAGTAGGAAGATTTTTATTACTTAAATCAGAAGAGAATACGCTGTGAGAATGATAGAGCAGATAGTGGACTAGACAAGCTGATAGGTCTTTGCCATTTCTATTTTCTTTGTTACTATTTCACTCACATTTAAGCATTTTAAAAAACACATTTCTAGAGTATCTTTCATCCAAATACTTCAAGAGACATAGCACACAGTGAATGCACAATATAAAAAAAATTACATTAAGGTAACATACACCACCTTCAAATGTTCATATTCAATTCAATATCAAATTTTCTAACCTGAACAAAACAGGAATCCCTTGTCTAACACTGCAGACCTGTTTTTGCAGTTTAAAGTAAAGCTAGCTTTGAGTTATTTGTCCACACCAACAGAAACCACAGTGCTGCATAATTATTTGAAAGCAGAACAAATGCATTCGTTTCACACTCTCATAACTCAAAATTGGACAAATGCAGGTTTTTTGCTCAGACTTTTCCAAAATGTTCACCTTTGGACAGAGAATGAAAATAAAATTTGCAACATGAAACAAAACGTACTTTAAAAATTATAGCTACTTGAATATAGGCCAGTGGAGACGTCTGTGAGCTGCAGAGGGAGGTCTGGATTCCGCACAGGTAACAGGTGTTCAAAGCCTTGGTTTGGCTTGGTCCTTTTGAGATAAGTATTCTGCTGCCTCACAAATATGCAGATCCACATATTCCCAAAATTTGGATGTTAGACTCAAGTATACCCTTAAAGCAATGATTTTGAGGAATTTCAGCAGCAACATCTAGTCAGGAGTGCACTTAACCATGAGCTTAGATTGAAACTTGCACAATGATTCCTTAGATAAAACATAAACAACAAAGACCACTGAACAGCAGGTGCCTCTGGAGGGGAATAGACCAGCTTTTTGATAGGCCTCAGCTCTATCACACAAGGGCATAGGACAAAAGGGGAAAAGAATATCCCATCAAAAGTTAAACTGCAGGAATGGCACTAAGACTGCAGAATGTAACAAAAAATCTCATCTTGGACACACCAGGGTTAATGCCTCAACTCTCTGCCAAGAAAGGCCATATGATTTATCTTTTTTCCCCTTTTATTCATGAATTTCTGTCAATGGTAAAGGCTGTCACAGCCTCCCTGCCCCCCGGGAGGGAGCCACCAGGCGGCGAGCAGGGCTGGTGCCTTGTCAAACTGCATCGTGAACCCAAATTGCATCAAATAGAAGAGGAGAGAAAGTGGCTCCACAGTTGCACAGGGAGCCATAGCAACACGGCAGTTCCTATTTTTAAAAACTTGAAAGATAGTAAGAACATTAAGTCTGAGGGGAAAAAAAAAAAAAAGAAAGAAAGAAAAAAGAAAAGGAAAAAAACCCAACCCACGTTTCTATCAGAAAGAAAAAAAATGCACGTGTTCCTTACAGGCTCTAGTGATGAAACCACATATGGCTAACCATCAATCTGCAGGTGTGCAAGTCAGAAAATATCCACAGCCTCAATGAGCCAGTCCCTGACGAAAAGAGGCTATTTCTCACCTTCCCTTTGTTGATCTACTAAAGCAGGTTTCCAGATTCCCTAGGGCATTTTAAAACCCACAGGATCTCAACTTCATTTTGTGACTGGCAGAAGATGCTGACACTAAATCATAGCCAGAGTTGGGGTTACAGTTTCACACTGCTTCCTTTAGCTCCACCACTGAGGAAGAACTTTGATTCACTTTTCGTGAAAAGTGGAGAGAGCCTGAACGCACAAGTTAAAGCATATTGTCACCAGCAAGTGAAGTTGCCACGGTATTAGCACTAATTGGACTTGGCTGCAGAGCAGGAGATGTCTCAGAGGGCTGGAAGCAGAACATGGACATTTTCCCATCTGGAAACTGATGGTGCATACCAAAATTCATTCCCAGCTGGTAGATTTTGTAGGCCTTTATGAAAGGGTCTGTCCTCTAATCAAAAAATAGGCCTTGCCAAAAACTCATCACTTCACTTGAACCCTCCCATCCTATTTTAATTGCAAAAAGGATGAAAAATCCAGCTGTTCACACAGAACAAGTGCTTCCTCTCCCCCTCAGACAAAGCCCTACTCTGCAGAACCAAGTCAATCTGTGGCACCTTCTGAGGAACAAATATTTTTGCCATCCCCTCATCATATAGTCCCTTTGAGAAGCCAAGGATCTGCAGTATCCTACTGGCGTGCTGAGTTGGTTTGATGTCAGACCTTCCCATAGAAGACAGCCGTGCCTCCCACTGCCCAAGCAGCACTGCTTAAGGGCTCGGCAAATCAAGAAACAGAGCTGGGCACAGACCTTCTCCATCTGGCATCCTTAGCAGCCCACCCATATGGGGGAGGTTTGGGTCAAGTGCACGTTATAAAGCTGCCCTCAGCATCCCCCTTCAGAGGACAGAAAAAAAAAGAGTGAGGGGAAGCTAACACTGCCCTCAGGATGTGGTGGCACATGGATAAAAGCTCCACCCATTCACTCCTCACCTCCTAAGCAGGCAGCATGACTAACCCGTAGCCCCAGGGTTACAAACCTGGTGTCTTCCACCAGCACTGAACCATCACAGAAGGGAGCAATGCACAAAGGACAAATAAAACGAAACAGGAGATGCAAGGCAGGGAGGGAAATAAGAAAAGAGAAGGTTGTATGCAAGCAGCAGAGAGCGAGGCTGATGTACAACAGAGGATGCAGGCAGGCAGAGAGACCCTGACGGAGGCAGAAGGCGCAAGCCAGCCCCGGCCTCCAGCTGCTGCTGGAACGGTGACAGGAACAAGCAGATTTCAGCAGCAGGGATCTCTAATCTGTCAGCAGCGCTCACGCCACGTGTTGCCAGCTAGCACCAGCCTGACGGCATCTGGACACACCAACCAGCGGGAACATAACGAGCTGCTAACAAGACATCAGCTCCAAAAGGCTCCAAAAGGTCAAAAGTTACATATGCTCCCTCACTCTCCAAGTTTCTGAAAAGGGCAATTTCTACATCCGTGGGAACATGCCTTTTATACCTTCTCTCCCCTTCTCCTAGGAGTTAAGGAATGAGTCCCAGCATGGTGCCTCCCACTGCTGGAGGAGTGCTGGGTTTAAGGGCTAGAGCCAGGCTTCCCCACCAGCTGCCAAGCAGGTAGATGCAGGCCCACCAAAGCCAGTGATACCTCAGTGCTGGCCAGTGCTCCTGCCTCTTAGCATGAGGTTAATTTGACGGTCCTACGAACACAGACAGGGTGACACAAACCGTCCTTTCTCAGTTCCTGTTCTTGATTGCCTTGCTGTTTTGTGCAAAGGTGTGTGGTTCACACAGCTAGGAGGTAACACATGGCAGTACCTGAAAATGACATATGGTGATCCCTGTGTCCAATATGGCAGGCAACAGCTGCCAAGACTGGAGAGCAGAGGGCCGGAGAGTGGTTTGGGGGAGACCCAGGAAACAAGGAAAGGTGCTGCCTGGGCATTGTCCTTGGCACTGACCTGAGAAAGCAGGTCTAGGATGCCAAGGGCATCAGATATCAGGGTGACACAACACCCTGAACAGGCACTACACCTTTCCAGAGATACATATAGCCCCTATGGTCCTGAGTCTCCAGGAAAACAATATATTTCTACAACCCTATTGCAAGTAATATCTCTGCTCACTGACTCACTCACTGTTCAGCTCTCTAAGCCCCAGCAATTCCTAGTTTCCACTAGGGGAATGTGACCATGTGAGAACAGAGCTTGCCCTGGGTATTCCAGGGAAAATAGTTTCCAGCCATTCATCTGGGTTTCTTTTGTATTTCTTAACTGGTTGGTGTGGAAAGCTCCAGATGAAAGTTAGTATTTTCCCTTAAGTGAAAGTATCATGTCCAAACAATGCACTGAGTTAGATTGCCAGCTGTTTTCATATTTGAAGAATCTGAGGTGCAGAATTGAACCTACCTTTGTTCCCCTCTTAATGTATTTCTTTGCAAAGGCAGTATAATTCCACATTTGTATTTTCATTCCAAAGCAAATGCTTCACTGCACTTTTTATTAAAATGAAATCTGGTGTGTGCAGCCTGGTGTTAAATGAGAGACTATTAAAGCCAATCAGTGAAGAACTCATTAGTAACCCTACAACAACAAACTAGTAGTTATGGCCCAGCATTCACAAGCAGCCGTGACAACCAGTGGGAAGAACCCAGATCTTGTTGAAGGCTTTAATAAAAAACAGCTTATGTAGCCCAACAACTGTGAATATCCATACAAAATGGCTAAGCTTCTATTCCTCAAATATATGCCACAAATCATACTCTTTTCTCATGACTCATCCCTGAATTCCACTCCCAAGAATGCTCCTGTCATTTAGTTATTTATTCCCATTTCTAAAATGTAATGAGAAGCACCAAGACCAAGCTCAAGGAAATCTGTCCCATCAATTAAAATAACGAAATAAGCAGAAGGCTGCCTATAAACACATCCACCTCTGCCCACTCACTCCTCAGCATCCATGGTGAAGGAAGAAGAGATGAGCTTTGCAGAATGCCTACAAGGTTAGCAACTCTCCTTGGATGGAGCAAGAGGGAAGAACTCCACATATGAGCATCTCTCCAGAGGGAAACTATGACAGAAACTCCTTCAAAACTTTTGCTATCTTCTGATCTGGTAGAAGAGAGCAGAGAGCGCACTGGTTTGCTGGGTGCCCAGGAGAAAACCAGCCACTGAGATAACTACAAAATTGGTAGGCTGGAATATTCAAATCAGATTTCCTTCTGGGACAATGAAGGAATAAATGAACAGATAATTACTACAAACAAAACAAAGAATTAAAGAGTGTAATTGAACTGGAGAGCAGCACTTGAGTATTTGAAATCCAAATGATCACCTAAACCTATTGTCAGCATAAATTGAGATAAATCCCTCACTTGAGGAAAACTTCCTCAAGAATCATTCAAAAAGAAAACTAACAATTCTTGTAGAACAAGCTTTTCTCAAAGTTATCATTTTCCTACTAGTTAGTGGAGTTGTCTCACCAGTGGGTTCATTTCTAGGACAAAATCTGCCATGTTCAACAGTCGTGATCATACTTCTGCAGTTCCAGTCTAACACAAAGGAGAAGCGGTTTCAAGATATACATGAAACAGTTGCTATGAGACCCTTATTAATATGAGAAGATGAAGACCAAACACCTACCTTGGTAAGCAACGGCATTTAGATAACAGTCTGTCTTCTTTCTTTTTGTGCTTGCAGCTATACTTCAAAAAAAACTTGTTTGCACAGGCTCTTGCAAAAACGAACAAGTGTCAATGTAAGAAGGGGGAAAGATATGATGAAACTGAGCTTTCTTTCTAAATCTGAACAACATTCAGTTCATTTCCTCCCTACTCCATTATACACCCAGATCAACCACCAACTGAGACCACATTGAGCAAGACCATTTTATCTGCATTTAGAACTATTGCACTTTCAGAAGAATAAAAAAAGAAGTAAGAAATGGTCAGAGTTCAAAGGCAGATCTTGGGAAATGACTAATTCACAGTCTTAGTGCATAATGTGCCCCAGCTGAACTAAATTACACATTTTTTAAGTTGGATGTGTCACTCTCCAAAGAATAAAATGGGAAAATTCCTTTATCACACTGCCTCCCAGCTATGGATTTGAATTAAATTGGACCACTCCGGATTAGCTTCAAGAGCTTCTGAAACACCAACTACATGGTGATGTACCATCTGAGGTCACACACACTTTGCAGTCTCTCCAGACATCAAACCCACATACATACATTTCTCTATTCTTTGTAGGCATGTGGAGGGGGAACTGTAAGTTGCAGATGGCTGAACATAGTATTGCTGGGTCCAGGGCAAGACTAAAATTAGTTTTCCAGAACCTTCAGTCCAGTCCAAACTGAGCCAGACCATGTCCCAGACATGCAGGTATTTCTGCTGCCTGGTATGCAAAATGCACAAGTGCTGTGGGATCTTAGTAGGTGTAAGGGATTAGGGAAGGTATGAAGCAGCCAGGTCTGCACAATCTGTAATATCCCACATAGACAAAGCATTTCAGGAGAGATTTAAAGACTTCAGATAGACAAAGTATATCAGGAGAGGTTTGAACCTTAGCACATAGTAAACTCCAGAGAGTACAACAGGACTTGAAGGTATGAACATAGATTACAGCCATTAATCTCTGTGGGTTTTGGTTCCATGAGGTAAACTCATATCTTCATGTCTGCTTCTTTCCACATCTTGTGACTCTCCTCTACCTTTCCTCCTACCCAGACTCCAAGCTGTGAGGCTGAGCTTGAAGCTATCACATTTCTATCGAACCTTTGGATTTGTAAAAGCAACAGCTTATTTTGGACTCACAGACTCACAGAATTCTA
>VZRW01006181.1:432181-479172 GCA_013398125.1 Aegotheles bennettii | reverse complement strand
CCTGTCCCCTCAAACGATAACACACCCCAACTGAAGGTAGTTCTTTTAACAAGATTAGCTATTCTGAAAACAAATTGGACTATGCCATGGAAAACATCTCACTTGGAAATATTTATTTGTAGGCAAGCGAGCTGTGAAAATACAAATCTTTTGATAAACTCTTCCTGCCATATCAACATTGATGGTACACAAGGCAATTTCTTGCTCTACTCTGTTCCTTCACAGGAACCAGAAAATCCCAGGAAACATTCAGTTTGTCTATGAAGCACAGCACTAATGATCTTGTTACAAGTTTAGATCTGACACAGAAGCAACTTCGTCTGTGTTTGCACATGTTTTCTTCCTCTTGCTAAATAAGCTCTGGCAGGAACTTGTTTGAAATTTAACAGGAGATTTGTAGCAGCATACAATAAAGTAACTATTAATTCAGAGGTCATTTTTTGAATGCTAAAATTTCAAAACAATTAACTTAATAATGTTTTTTCATGTTGGTTCTATCCTCAACACATTAACTGCTCATTACATCTTTGTATTGTCTATTGATCCATCTATTATACCAGTTTATTCCATTCTTCTGCTTACCAATTGCACCCATGAGCCTGAATTTATTGGAACAGTTAAATGACATTTAATGCAGTGTAGCTGGGAAACAGAGCCAGTAGACAAACCTATTATTATACTAATGGAGTTTTTGAATTACATCTCACTAAGCTCAATATTATCTTCCATGGTATTCTCAAACCAAATGACAGGTGGGATAGTTTAATATCTTCTGGGCTTTGTACAGTTCTGGTCTGTTTGCTTAATGAACCCATAGTTGCAAACATTGTTTTCCTTTATTTCTAAAGGAGCTTAAATGTTTAAAACAGTCATAAATAAAACAAGAAAGCAGCAAAATTATTCTGAACCATGGAGACAGTTTTCCTTTGAGACATCTGAGGAAGCAGCAGTGTGCTGCCCCTATTTCGGAATAAATCGGAATAAAATTAGTTTCAAAAATCCTTCTAGAAACATAAAATGGTACTAATATAAATGAGGATGACTCACCTGATTTCTGTGGAATTTTGTGTTTAAAAAGCAAATCCTGTCTGTGGATTGAAAGTTACATCATTTTGGAGAGGTAGGAAAAACCCCACCCTAGAGGGACCTTCTCATGTCTTTGATGAGAAGCAAGAACTTTAGCAAGCTTAAATGTCTAAGTGCAGTAAATAGGAACATTAAATCTCAGATATTCCTGACTGAAATTGCTGATGATTACCTTTGGCTTGGACTTTGTATAAGTTTGAAGAAAGTTAGACAAACCCCAGTCCACCAGATTTTTTCGATTCAGATTGTTCCTCTTTTGTTTATATGAAATTCAGCTGGCAGTCACATTGGCGATCTCTTTGCCTCCTGGAGGGTGCAAGGCAATATTCATGCCTTGGCACCCATTCTCCTGTAGATAAACAAGTGCAGAATGATGAACCTTGTTTTGTTCAGCGAATAAGCAAGCAAAAGCTGTGAGTCAGTGGTTACTCAGTTACTCAGCTACTCTTTCACTGATGAGCTGGAGGAAAAAAGCGGTTATTGCAACAGCCAGAGCCTACGTGGCACTGCCTGCCTACATCCTTTGTCACAGAGCCTGAAAAGAATATATTACCAGAGTCAATGGTTGTCTTGGGTTGTCAGTCAGTTTGGAGAGAGTTGAGGCTGGAGAGTCACCTTCACCTTGTCCCCCAGCTTTATTCATGATGAGTGTTCTGCAGAGTTTGTCAGGAGAAGCCAAAAGTGATGTTGGAAAACAGACGGGAATATAGGTTAGGATTCAGCAATGAGTTAAATACAACAACAGAGCTTGATCTGCACCTTTCTGAAAATCCAATAAATGTAGCCCATGGATCATGTGTCGTTGTGAAATAAGATACACCAAAGTAGTTCTTCTTTTCAAAAATCTCTTGTTTTCACTTCTACAATTGTTTCCTTTCTGCTCACACACTTTTTACTGAAATACCACAATTTGCCTTCCCAGTAATAAATCCTATGAAGACATTCAACAGGCATTTTAATATCTGAGGTTTTAGCATGAACTGTCCTGGGCCTTTTAAGGAATTTAACCCTATGGATCTTAGAAATGATCAAAGGAGATTTACAAGCATTCTTTACAAGTATAAAAAAAGCCAGTCTTTGAGTAACCTATCTCAAATTAGCATTATTGGCAGCTTGGCAGGTACTAATAATGGGCAACAGGAGAGGTGCCTGAGGACTGGAGGATAGCAAATGTCACTCTAGTCTACAAGAAGGGCGAGAAGGAGGACCCGGGTAACTATAGACCGGTCAGCCTCACCTCCATCCCTGGAAAGGTGATGGAACAACTTGTTCTTGGCACTATCTCTAGGCACATCAAGGATGAGGGGGTCATTAAGAGTAGTCAACATGGCTTTACCAAGGGTAAGTCATGTTTGACCAACCCTATAGCCTTCTATGAGGAAATAACTAGGTGGATAGATGATGGTAGAGCGGTAGATGTGGTTTATCTCAATTTCAGTAAAGCATTTGACACTGTCTCCCACAGCATCCTCGTAGATAAGCTGATAAAGTATGGGTTTGGTGATCAGGTAGTGAGGTGGATCAAGAACTGGTTAAAGGGAAGAAGTCAGAGAGTTGTAGTCAATGGGACAGAATCTAGTTGGAGGTCTGTAACTAGTGGAGTCCCTCAGGGGTCGGTACTGGGACCGGTGTTGTTCAATATCTTCATCAACGACCTGGATGAGGGTACAGAATGTATCCTCAGCAAGTTTGCTGATGACACTAAACTGGGAGGAGTGGCTGACACACCAGAAGGTTGTGCTGCCATTCAAAGAGACCTTGATAGGCTGGAGAGTTGGGCGGGGAGAAACTTAATGAAATTCAACAAGGGCAAGTGCAGAGTTTTGCATCTGGGGAAGAACAACACCATGCACCAGTACAGGCTGGGGGCTGACCTGCTGGAGAGCAGTGTAGGAGAAAGGGACCTGGGGGTCCTGGTGGACAGGAGGATGACCATGAGCCAGCAATGTGCCCTTGTGGCCAAGAAGGCCAATGGCATCCTGGGGTGCATTAGAAGGGGGGTGGTTAGTAGGTCGAGAGAGGTTCTCCTCCCCCTCTATTCTGCCTTAGTGAGGCCACATCTGGAGTATTGTGTCCAGTTCTGGGCCCCACAGTTCAAGAAGGACATGGAACTGCTTGAGAGAGTCCAGCGCAGAGCCACTAAGATGATTAAGGGAGTGGAACATCTCCCTTATGAGGAAAGGCTGAGGGAGCTGGGTCTCTTTAGCTTGGAGAAAAGGAGACTGAGGGGTGACCTCATCCATGTTTACAAATATGTAAAGGGTGAGTGTCAGGACGATGGAGCCAAGCTTTTTTCAGTAATGACCAATGATAGGACAAGGGGCAATGGATGCAAACTGGAGCATAGGAGGTTCCATGTGAATATCAGGAAAAACTTTTCCACTGTGAGAGTGACAGAGCACTGGAACAGGCTGCCCAGAGAGGTTGTGGAGTCTCCTTTGCTGGAGACATTCAAAACCCGCCTGGATGCGTTCCTGTGTGATGTACTCTAGATGACCCTGCTCTGGCAGGGGGGTTGGACTAGATGATCTTTCGAGGTCCCTTCCAACCCCTAGGATTCTGTGATTCTGTGATTCTGTGATTCTGTAATAATGTAATTACCTTTCCCACAATACCTATGCAAATCTGGATGCATAAAGCTACTTTTTTTTTCCCTAAAGGAGACCTAAATATCATCTATGTGGTTACGTTTTGCGTTTGCACTCCAGATTCAGTCGTTGTTACTTTTAGTTGAAATATCAACAAATGAGGTTGTAAGAGCACATATCTTTTCTGTGGTCTGCCAGGAGCAGTGTTGCTTAATGTTAGGAGTGGTTTAGATGTGGTTCTTTCTGAATCATTCTCATTTTTATGTAAGTAAAAAAATCCCTCTGGAATTTGCACAGAATTTCAATGCAATCTGGTACTGGAGGACATCCAAGATCAGAAGATACATCTAGTGAAGACATCAAACAGCTATCTCAGCCTAGTAAAATGATAGAACAGATTTTAAAAGGATGAGGATTCTCTTAGTGGCTTTTTGTTTTTCACTTTGAATTCTTGCAGCTCTTGGTCTCCAGTATTTTTTCCAACTTTAATTTCTATACTGTTAATGCCACTGGGAACTATTGGTGAGTCAAGAAAATCAGAATGGCTTATCTATGACATTCAAGGTGACTTTTTAAAAAAAGGCTGACAAAATGTTTAGCAATCACTGTAAATCTATGTTAGCTGAATTAGAAAATAGTTTTCAATACCAGGAACTTGGCAGGAGTTTGACACAAATTATTTCATTGCAACCTGGCGATAGGAATCAAAAATATATTAATCCAGGAGAGGGCTGAATTATTGTTATGGGCAATTTTATGTAGAGTTTTTCTTTTCAATGAACTGTTCACCAGCAGCTCAAGCACAGCTTATGTATTATATTTGCTTCCCATAAAAGTAAATACAATATAAATAAAAACGTATAGACTTGTTATATAAATATAAAAGTATAGACTTATGCCTTTGATGACAGTGCATTTCTTCAATTTGCTGTAGAGCACCTGGTGTGCTTTCCCTGCCCAGTTTTTAAGAAAAATAGGGAGAAGTAGTCAGTCCTCCATTTTCTTAGAGCAATAACTCAGAGATCAGACCTGGGGGGTTGATGATCTTTCTTGCAGAAGATAGCATTGCTCCTGCAGCTTGTGGGTGTCATCTCAGCTGTTCTGAGGAGACTCAATTTTTTAATGACTTCATTATCAACAGTCATTGATTTTTGGTGAAATCAGCTAATGTTCGAGACACTGAGCACAAGGAGATGCTTGAAACCTTTTGGGACTGAGCTATTCCCATAACCCTAGATTTAAAATGCCTCTTTGGCCATGAGGGAGAATGAGGTATGTGACACTTACTGGCTGTTGGGTAGATGCTGTAGTCAGCATTCTTCTCTCACATGAGCACTAAGTATTTATGTTTGTATTTGCATATATACTGCCATTTGTGAATGGTGAATATGTCTCAGTTGTTGATTAATTGCCTGAGCACCAGGGCTTTTTCCAGGACTTTTCAGGGAACTCTTGTGTATTCCCTGATTTACACATCTGATAAATTCAGTAATTAAGCTGTATGGTGTTGTCTGTGTCACCACTTAAGATTATCTGTCCCATTTGCATATCTATGTCTCACCCAAAGCACTGAGTGTGGACAAGTGTTCAGTAAGGTAATATTTATTGTCTACCTGTGAAGTTTACTAAATTTCCATCTTTTCACTGCCACCCTCACTCATCCACTACAATCATGAACTAGTCCATAGCATTTCAGAAGCAGCAAATGTACTTCACACTTCCAAAAAGAAACTCCTTCTGCTATAAATGTATCCCTTTCTGCAGTTTACTTTGTTTTCCTTTCTACTCTCATGTTGAAGTGGTATTTAGATGTTTTATTTGAGAATGCCAGTGATTTTGTCAACTCTTTCTAGCTTTTTATCACCATCGCTTCCAAACACAGACGGGTCAGTCAGCTTAGGATGGGCGTGGTTCACTTGAATTACAAATAAAAGTCATGTGACTGATTTTTCATCTTTATTCTGCAGTGCTACCCTCCCAAAGCCAAGGGCAGCCTAGAGGGTATCCTAATATAATAAAAGATGTGTTCGTGTAAGCTTCATTAGTTGATTTGTTAGAGAAGGATATTCTGTTCCAGATTATGGTCAGTATAAAATTCACCTAATTTGTCAAAAAATTAACTGTTTTATTTTTCATTGCTCATTCATGTCTGAAAGTGGTCATAGGAATATTTTTTATAGGGACTTGCCTGAGGAATAATAACTTTAAAGCAAGGTGGGTTAAGTTGCCAAGTAACTAGGGAAAATAACTGGAAAGTGCAGGGCAGTTGAACATGAACCTTTTATTTACATTTTCTTCTTTTTTTTTCATTTTACATTTAATGAAACAAATACTGGAATTTGGAAGAAATTGTTCTGCAAGGTAGATGTAGATACATCCTTATTTCAAAACCGCTGTCTTGGTTTTGACAATATTAGCATTTCTTTTTTTAGCTGCTGTTCTTAAGATCTGGGCTTGCCCATCTGGTTTCACGTCTTCTATGTAGTACATTTTTTGCAATTTGATTTTGTGCAAAATCCATGTGTGTGACGTCATCACATACCAGTTGCAAGATGGCCATTGTTTTAGCTTGTCTTACACTGAAGTCTAGGACTTTCTTGCTGTCTTTTCTTCCAGCTGTAGACAGTCAATGGAATGCCAAAATAATGAGCAGTTATTCCATCAAATGAGGCTACCTTTTTCATATTTTTGGCGTATTCCTGATTTGCAAGAAAGTGAAGGGATTCAGTGAGAGTTGTGAAAATTCTGGGACAGTAGTGGAACCACCCTTACAGGCTGCAGCGTCCCTACTGTGATCCCTATGCAGCACTGTTACTGCTACCTTGTTAAGCACTGGCAGCTGTTGGGCTCTGTCACTGCTGAGTTGTGTTACTTGCATTAAAGTCTGTCAGGAATAGGTCATTCAGTGCTTAGACCACAATGCTCAAAAGCACTTTAAAAGTGGTGGTGATGCTCACTTCTTATAGAGTCGTAGAATCATCAAGGTTGGAAGAGACCTTCAAGATCATCCAGTCCAACCGCCTACCTACATCACCACTGAACCATATCACCCAGTGCCACATCCAGATGCCTCTTGAACACCTCCAGGGATGGTGACTCCACCACCTCCCTGGGCAACATGTTCCAATACACAATCACCCTCACAGTGAAAAAAATTTTCCTAATGTCCAATCTGAAGCTCCCCTGCTGCAATTTAAAGCAGTTTTCTCTCGTCCTTTCACAGAAGAGACCGACCCCTGCCTCACTACACCCTCCTTTCAGGTAGTTGTAGAGAGCGATGAGGTACCTCCTGAGCCTCCTCTAATCCAGACTGAACAACCCCAGCTCCCTCAGTCATTCCCCATAAGACATATTTTCCAGTCCCTTCAGCAGCTTTGTTGCCCTTCTCTGGACACACTCCAGCCCTTGATGTCTTTTTCGGAGTGAGGGGCCCAAAACTGAACACAGCACTCAAGGTGCAGCCTCACCAGTGCCGAGTACAGTGGGACAATCACTTCCCTATTCCTGCTGTCCACACTGTTCTTGATGCAGGCCAAGATGCCATTGGCCTTCTTGGCCACCTGGGCACACTGCTGGCTCGTATCCAGCTGGCTGTCAACCAGCACCCCCAAGTCCCTTTCTGCTGAGCAGCTTTCCAGCCACTCTTCCCTGAGTTGCCTGGGGTTGTTGTGGCCCAAGTGCAGCACCCGGCACTTGCCTTATTCTGTTAGGTACACCAAAACATACCCCAGTAATAATAGAAGGTCCATAGTTGGTGGCTGGTTTGCTGAGGTTTGCTGTTAGCATCTCTGCCAAAACAGATTATATTTACTTTGGAAAATTAGATATGTGTGGTTGCAACAGAAAAGTAATGTGTGAAGCAGCTGTAGCAAAACTGAGTGGATGTATGATCTGTAGAATAGCAATTCCCGATTAGTCTAAATGGAAAATTGTAATAACTTTCAAGCTTAGGCAAACCATAATGCATACACTAATGTTAATATGACCCTGAACTTTCTGAAGTTCATAAAGCATATTGTTGGAACTAATTAATACGCCTTTTTTTTTTAATACTCCAAAGACCTGAAGTTAGTAGCTTGATAATTAGACTGTGTTTCATATTTAGACAAAAATTGGAGATGATTAGAAATGCTGAGGCACCATGCAGGTCAAGTGTGCATCATTATTTGAGCTATTTAATGCATTTTAATGGTAGCTGATAAGGTGCAAAGTGCTTTGTAAGCTGGACGGAGAAGTTCTTTTCCATTATACATTAAATCTGTAGGCATAAATAGATTTACTTTTTTCTCTTCATATGATGCTACAATAAGTAATCAACTACTGCTGACAGCAGCATCTCCTCATGACTAGGTACGTTAGGCTTTTCAGGAATGACTTGTCATTTTATACTTTGTACTAGGGTGAAAAAGAAAGGTGATTTTTAACAGTGCTACACCATATCAAATAGGTTTGCAGAAAGCCCAGTTTCTTAATTTTCATGGGCTTTAGTTGAGCTGCCTTTATCTTCTGCTGCCTAATTTCTGTTCCATCTTCATCTGCTGCCAAAAGGTATTCAGCTCTGCCTGAGGTACATGTCAAGGAGAGCTTTGATACAATCTTCTGTCAAACACAAGTATAGGGTGGGCATGCTCTGCAGGAACAATAGCAACAAAGTTACAGAAATTTTAAAATATAGCAACAAAAATTTCAGAACAATTTGTGTGCTGCCTGTTCCAGACTTGAGTTTTTGAAGTTTTGGACACTCATCCTTTGCAAATCAAACCTTTTTGGTATCTCAAATAAGCAAAACCTTAGAAATGAAAGCAGTAAGAATAACCTGGCGTTCTGGAAAATGTCAAGAGAAGATTTTTCTACCAGCACCTCCAACTGTTCCACGTGCCAACTGTTTCTAGTAAGTTTTCCTCAGTATGAGCATGTTTCCAGTCCTTAGAACGTACATATTTTTCTGAAGGGCTCTGTTTCAAGTCACTATGGGAAGGGGAGGGGATAACAAATTATCATTTATTGCAGTGGTGTTTTTGCCATTTTTGAGGAGAAGTGGAAACTGCTGCTGACCTGTACTGAAAAGAAAAGCTTGCTGAGGAGAGTGACACCTCCAGCCCTAGGGATATCGTGATCCAGAGGAAAAGAAGCGTTGTTTCCAATGTCAATTTGTACGGTGTTTATAAGCAGGTCCCACTTGGATAGATTTTGATTTAAGTTGCTGTGCAGGAACGTCCACTTGCTGGGGAAATAGGTCACACATAGACTGTGAACAGAATGCATTCCTCCTAGGGCCTTTCTGGTACATATAACGAGGAAAAGCTCTTACAAGCTAGTGACAAGTATGAGGCAAAGAATGAAAAAATTCTGGTTTGAGCACCTTTTACACTTGTAGAGGATACTTAACAGAAAACTTAAGTGTTATTTGGACCTACAGTATAAGACTTGTGCGATTTGTATATTCAAAGTCAAGTTTCTAAACTGTGCTATCTTTTATCCTGCTACAGTTGTGTAATGGTTGGCATATGCTTTCAGGATGCTGAGAAGATTGGCAGTTAAATTCCTTAACCAGGTTTATTTAAATGTAAGTGCAGTAAAAAAAATAAATCTTACTTGTGTCATTGAGAGCTTTGTGCAAGAAACAAGTCGTTCCCCTCTTTCTCTGCACAGGGCGAAAGAGAATGTAGGGTCTGAGAATGACCATGAAAATAGAAACAAGTGGAGTTTACACAGTGTTTTTTACTCCTTTACATGATGGCAATCTTTGCAGTAGTACTTTGTGACTAAGGCTGCAAATGCACTGTGACTGAATAAAGAAGTGATTTGTAATGGGGAAACGGTTGACAGATATGTCTTGCAGGGAAGTCAGTGAATTGCAGCTAATACAAACCCTTCTTTCACCAAGCCTGATCGTTTTTTTATACTAACCTATTTGATCTCATGCAGTTGAGATCAAGCTATCAGTAAGAGTGTGATGGTCAGTAACTACTAAGTTAGTGGGGAGAAATGACTGGGTATCCAAAAAAGTTGATGGTGGAACAGGATGTGGGATCCATGTGGTTATCCATAGCTGGGGGAAAGAGGAAAACTCCACATGCTGGAGAAATGGGAGCAGAAAGGACTCATTCAGGAAATGAAAGTTAATGTGGTTTGAGAGGTTGGTATCTTATGTAAATGAACAGGGAGTGCCAGGTCAATGGCACAGCAAGCACAGATTACAGATTTCAGTTCTGCTGTCATACACCTATCACAACAACATCTATTTAAGACATGAAAAATTTGGATGAGCATTTACAAGTAGATTTTTTTTCTTGAAAAGGAAGACTTCTGTTGTTTTTATTTTTAAATGAAAAAATACTTAAAATCTTTTGCCTTTATCCCTCAGTTTGTATCTGCAGTGAAGGGGAAGAGCATGGAGCTGTTCTGGATGTTGTAACTTTTTTCCTTCTTCTCTTTCCCCCCTTCATGTTTTCTGATGTTTCTTACCTTTTTAAACTTTATTTATTTACTTATTTATTTATCTATCTATTTTTTGGTGAAGCAAATTTTAATTGAGTTACTGTTCATCCTACACCATCATGCTTATATTTGCATTAAGTAATTTACAGTCCATGGGGAAAAAAAAATCCTCATGTGTGATTTAAAAAAAAATTTTCATTGAGATATTTGTTGTTGAAATTATTTGCTAAATAACTTTTAGGAGCAGCTGAAGGACAGTCACTAGTGTAGGAGTAGTTTGTGTAAACACTGCAGAAATTTGGCAGTGCTTATGAATTTGTAGCTATATGTATTCACATATCTCTGTTCATATCTATCAATAAGTACTGTAATTTTGACTGCAAACTTTTAAATCGAAAGTTGGGATTCTATTTGTTACAGGTCAATAAGGGATGATAAAGTATTTGACATGTTCAGTTATGCTGGTAGCGAGTCTTGTGTACAGAGAACCCAATATAAGTTGGTAGTACCCACAAGTCTTTTGAATTTTGGCCAGTCTATTCAGTGTATCTGGTTTAAAATAAATATGGGAGTTTTGTGCTAGTTGTCTGATTCAAAGGTTTTAAGACCACAGTCATGCAATGATCTTTTTGCACAAAGATAACCAGGGAGATCACTGTATTGTAACCCCAGTGCTGATTAATAGAAAAAAACCCCAAACTAGTAAGAATATTTCAGTGCTATTAGTACTATTGTTTAAAAAGTTTTTGATTGTCATAAGACATCTACAAATGTTTAAATCTGCAGATTTAGAAAAAAAATAATAAATCTCATTTAGCTTTTTTATCTCTATAGTGTAGAGGATGACCAGAGGGCTACCTGATTGTTGATTGACAGAGCAGCCCTCCCGGTCATCATACTCAGGTGCTAATTGTTTGGTAATAATAAAGCTAATGGCCTAACAAGGGGGTGGACCTTAAAAGGCAGGGCTCGAGGCACCAGAGGACCTTCAGTGCCTGAGCACCTGGGGAAGGAGCAGGATGTGCTCTGCGTGTTGGACGTTGAGAAACTACTCAACCTACGATACCAGCAAGAACATCGAGCTTTGCGCTCTCTGCGCACCCAGCGCTCCAGGGCAGCTTGCTGCCAGCTTGGGAATACATCGCCTAGCTTTGCCTGGATCCCGGACACATCACCTTGCCTGGATCCCCAACACTATAGCTTATCTCAGTCCTTCCATAGTATTTTTGTGTCCTCAGTGATGTACACAACTCTCTCAAAAATCTAATATCATGAAGTGTGTAGCTATGTTTGTGTGGCAATAAAAGTCAGATCAGGTCATGAAAATATGTTAGCACTTCTTTCTAAGACAAAGACAGAAAGCTGACCTACACAGTTCATTGGGCCTTCTGGAGGAGAGTAGTGAGTGACGGAAAAGTAATAGTTTCCAAATGGTAGCTCTGGGAATACTGAGAGCCACCAAGAAGAATACAAACAGCTGGGAGTTCGATTTATGCTATTCAATTTCCAGTCATTAATATGCTTTAGTGTACACAAGTAGGACATATAAGATAAACATTCTTGTTATTATGGTGTTTATAGGGGAATATTACATATAAAAGCCTGAGCTGATTTTTTTTTAATGCATACAAAAAAATTCCAAGTCTCTGAGGTTTCACAGGGAACTTATGGTTTAATGAACCATGGAAGGGAGCCACTGTGCAGCACAGGGATTCAGCTCTACCAGTTTCTTTTTCATCACTCCTGATTCTTTACCACTCACACACGCAAACTAAAGATGATTCCTCTGTCTAAATAGAAAGAATTCATTGAATCTGTCATCTCTGGTATATTCAGTCATGTGTTTAATCAGGTTCTTACTTCTATCTTGTTGTTTTTCAGCCCAGCTGAAGCAACAGGAAGCACTCAGTGATGTACATAACAATGTGGAATTGATGCCTGCTGGATTGGTGTCTCACCTTCATTCTTCTCAGTTTGGTGGTTTATTGTGTTGCTTTTCTCATTCTCTCCTGCACATGTATTCCTTCTATATTTCTCTCTCAAATATACACACCCTTCTTACCTAAAACCAGATGACAAGTATGTATGCTGAATATATAAATGAGTTAATAATTTCTATATATGCTACATTTTGTTCCCATTAAATGAGGGCATTAAAACAAATTAGAACATTACTTAATGTGGTGTAAAATGATTACCACATGAGCAGTCAATTAACAAGATAAAATTTGCAATAATGCCTTAAAGGTGAAATGTGAAAGCTTTTAAAAAAAAAGAAAATTAAAACTCAAGAAAGTCCTTCCTGATCCTCAAATCATTATCAGAGTATACAGACAAACAACCGTGACAAGTACATTTTACTACAGATGTCTTAAAGATCTGTTTCTTCAATTACTGCTTTATCAAGGCCTAACTTGTGCTCATCCTCACTAGGACTGATAAAGCTTACACAGGGAAGATGGCCCTGGGAGGGTAGACTCAGAGGAGTCGCTGGGTGCAAAACTTACCTCTCATCTTTGGACACAAGAAGTGACCTCCTTTTTCTTATGTGCTAAGGAGGAAGACATTTCTGACTCCAGAATGAGAGTGAGGGCTTCACATCCAGAGATGCAGGCAGTGGAGGTGATAAGATGACAGTTGTCCCAGGAACTGTGGCAGTCAGCCTCTTAACTTCAGTGTCTGTGATGGGGAGAGTAAGTGTAGGTGCTTGCCATCACTCATTGCTGAGTGTCTGTAAGGTGCCAAAGGTCTGGCAATCTACCTGGCCAAGCCTGAAGTCATGCCACCAGCAATGATTTCCTTATTTATGTGTCGGTGGTTTTATTTTAAATGCAAATCATACCATAGCTACAAAGAAAAATGATGCCTGAGAGCTTGAATTAAATCTAATCTGACTAATCTGGCAGTTTATGTCTAAACAAGGTATACAACATACCAAGAGTGCGCATGGAATACACTGATATGATTTTAACTATCTTTTGGATGGGTTTAAAGTCTGTTTTCTTAAATACCAAGGCAGCTTAATACCTTCTAAAATGTGACCTTAAAATTTACCATCTTATATTCTTAACTCTGTGTATGAGCACTGTTGCCTTTGAAAGAGGGAGGTGATGTGTTGCTTGGGTGCATTTACAAAAATGGTCCAAGAGGAGACCCAGGCTCTGCGCATGGTGTCTGGTCGTCCCTTGCCACAGCTGGATAGCTGTGACTCTGCCTGGCTTATGAGAGTATTCTTCAGAGTCCACTTAGGACAAAGACTAGGAAGAGAATTCACTATTTTATTTTGACCCCTGTGGTATTTAATATGATCTCAGTAGAAACTGTTCCTGAGCCAGTAGTGATTTCTTTTCAATAGTCTTGACTATTTGTTTTCCAAAAAACTCAGAGTTTTTAATGCTGTTGTGAGGTCCTAGCCACAAAATGCCCTGCACACGGAAGCCACAGAATTTCCATTTTCAATTTTTTTTTTTAATTTTTTAAATTCCTTTTTCTAAGTCCAGTACATTTTTCTAAATTGGCACGTTTCTTAAAATGCATTTGAGTGTCTGTAAAGAAAAGGGCTTTATACTGTGGTGCTTTGTTCTTGTATATATATAAAGTCCTTCGTTCAGATATATGTTTTTTATACCAGCATGCACTTAAGTTTTTATTCAAAGTTCTGTGTTGTTCCTGTTCTAATGCAGACTTCTGGCCATTCAGTGAGGATTTTGTTCTTTACAAATAAATTTCTTTACAAATATTTTAGCAAATATTTACTGTGTAATGGATGCACAGAGAAATGGATCAGACCAAACCTTTGCTAATATCTTGTCCATTCAGAATTACTCTTTATTACAAGCACAGCTCCAAAATATGCTGGAAGTTGTACAGAAGGATTATGAAACAGTCTCTGCTTGAAGAAGCTTAAAACCTAAATAGATCATGTACAAATTGAACAGTAAATCAACAGACTTTAATTTGTGTCTTATTGTACTTAAAAATTAGAGGCACTTACTGACACTGCTTCTGTCCAAGCTTCAGTGAAGGGAGAAAGCTAAGGTATAATGGTAGCAGATATGCGTGTGTGTTTAAAGGAATAACTGTACAAAGAGTCTTCTACAAAACTGGTAGATTTCTTTTAATACTGATAATAATTTTTATAATATCTGGCATGTTGCCTTTCCTTTGTAAATGAAGTTGCAAATTAAAAATGTCTAAATTGACAAGCAGAGTGTTTCCTGATTATAAGAGTTGCAGCCAGTAATGTATGGTTACTATGCCTCTTCGACCTGCACAGGAAATCAACAGAATTTTCCTGGCTGGGAGAAAGGTTTGGACTGCAAGGCACTAGCTGTGTGTATGTACCTATTTAGTATCTGGCATTTTTTAACATCTCCCCACTGTGACAGCATCAGGCTGTAGAGGTGCATGTTTATGGACCTATTTGCAGACATCATTGTACGTGGTTTGTGGAATGCACTCTTTGATGTAGCGTGTCTTTGTCTGAAGGATTTGATTGAATGAGTTGTCATACTAGGAAACTCAGTAAGTCAATTTGTTATACTGATATTCCTGTAAAATACATGAGGACCGAGCCAAGAGCTTGTGTCTTCCAAGAGGTGTTTCAACAGTCCTGTCTGATAAATCAGATTGAATTGCATTCAGTAAGTGCTGTAGCTTGAATTTGCTTCCACTTAACTTTAGCTGAACTATGAAAGCAGGGTTATACAAAATTCCACCACAAACCACATTTCTTGAAGTATGAGAAAGTGGAAAGAGACAGAGGAAGAGTAGGATTTGTTTAATAGTTATCATCAGCTACACAGCCTTTGATCCTATTAATCTGTGCAGAGTGTATGTGGCTGAAATATTAAGAAGACTGCTCTATGAAGAGTAGGAATTATTAAAATGTCACCTGTACAAAATTATGAATGAAAACAGTAATGCCTACTGAAATATACTTAATTATTGCCAGGCAACTGGCAGTTTCATTCCTTTACACTATAAAAACTGTAATACCTGAACTGATTGTGAGTAGAAGCAGCAGGTAGCTGTGCCACGTTAGCTCATATGAAAAAGATTAAGCTGTATCTAGTAAAGATATCACTAAATGTATTTTATGTGTTATTGCAGTATCAGTACATACTATGAGGAACTGGAGTACAGAACAGTACCAAAAGTTGTGTAATTCCTGAATCAGAACCTGATGGATAAAATGTGCCTATTTGCAAACCCCTGAGCAACAGGTCATTTTAAAGTTTGCTGACCCAAGAGGAAGCCTGTGAGTCTTGGCCCAGAAGTGGGAAGAGAAGGAATTTACAAACCATCTGAGAAGCATGAAACTGCTTTCTGTGCCTGCAGTTGACCCTTCCGATCCTTACTTGCTCTTGACAATAGCATCTGAAATACAGTTTTACCAAGAGAATCAAGGCCTGGGTAACCCAGAATTAACTTTCTGCATTCCACAGTGCATGGACTTGCTTTAGAACTGAAGTGCGGCACAGAAGTGCTTCAGCTTATTCAGTGTTTTATATACTATAGGGAATTTTGATGGTGGGTTTTTAAGATCAACAAGTACTTGAATAGAAGAACTTATTTCTGGCTTCTGCTATTATTCACTTTATGGCTTTAGATCTAAAATTATTATTTATCATTAAGAGGAATTCTACTCATGATGCATGAGGTCATGATACTGCCTTAGTCATTGTTTAGGCCAGGGTCACTCTGCTTGGAACAATCCACCCTCACTTGGGCCTAATCTAAAATACCTTAATACAGTTTGTATGCAGCTTTTCCTTACTTTTTGTTACTTTAGGTAAATAATTAAAGCTGGTTAGGAATTTCCCAATATGGCTACTTTGGAATGAGTAGAAGATTGCATTGCAGAAACTATGATTTTCCAGCAAACACAAGCTACAGTTTCTCTTGCAAAATGAGGGGCTGGTTTGACTGTACACAAAGAATTAATCAGATGATAAGGTGCTCCCTTGGGATGTGGGAGATTCTGTCAAAGCCCTGACTGGAATTAATCAGAATGGAAGGCTGTATTTTGGTCTATTTCATCTTGGGCAAGTGCCCTGAACACAGAACTATTTATTCTCATTATGGAAGGATGAAAAAGGGGTAGATGAAATAAGTATTTCTTATTCCCGNTGGATATTTTTGAAAAGTATTTTTCCTCTCCTTAAACAGATGCAAATTTTGGTCAGATCTTAATGGAATAAGACTTTGCATTTAACTCCATCTCTCCACCAGCTTCCCACATATATGTATCATGTCCTACTGCTCTCTAGAACTATTATCTCTATTCTTCCAGTCTCCTCCCATAGTGGTTTTAATTCTGTTTATAACCATATGCCACTGAAGAAGCTGTACATGTAATTGTTAATAATGATGTGGGCAGACGTTAGCCCATCAAACAGGCCTTCCTTATGTTTTTATTTCTGAATGACTTTCAGAAGAACACAGTTTTCTTAAGAAAGATAAAGTTGAATGTATCTTTAAGTGTGTTGAAAGTACCTTATCTGAGTGAGAGAAAAACAAAGATGTTCTTGGAGGGTGTTGGTAAAATGTAGACAGCCAGTTAATGTAAGCTGGCAAAATCCTTTTCCTTTAAATGGAGCTAAGCCAATTTATGCCAGCTGATCTTCTGTTGTAAACATAGATTTTTCTGTTTATACAGTTCTCCTGATCATAAAAGGAATTGGAATAATCAAGCCTTAATTTTTTGATACTACATAAGAGGACCTGCACAGTTTTTCTCAGTGCTTATGTTCTTTCCCTGCACTCCTTCCTTCCCAGTGCTGACTGCAGAAAGATCATCTTTGTAAGAGAAAATACAGTTTTGACCTTCTACACCCATTTAATTTCTGCCCTCTCTAATGGGATTTCCAGCAGGGCTGCCAGGTCTGAGTTAAATTTTCTTTCATTATCAAGAATATAGCAAACATCATTACCTCAGTATCAGATCATCAAACAGCTACCAGGTAGAAGGTATGCTGAGCTTTTACTGTCTTCTCTCACTGCACTCTAGTGACCCAAAAGCAAAATGGTTTGTTGTGCTATAAAGCCACTCAGCGTCTCCTCTTTGCTTTTCAGCTCCAGTGGATGAAATCATGGGCCACATTTAGAGCTCATCTCTATTGACCAGGTCATTGTCCCCAGCCACCTGCTGTTTGTAACACTGCAGTGCAATACATGGGACCTCAGGTTTAAAGCTGCAGCCTAGGGATTCTGGGTGAGAGGGAGATCTGTTGGTAGCTTGTGCTGCTGCCTGGTAGGGAGATTGGCAGAAGTGTGCAGGGGAATTGCCCTGATCTCTTGACCTGGCTGCCAAGGCACCCAAAATGAAGAAGGAGGCTTCCTTAAGGATTCTCCTCTAGAAGGGAAAGGCTTCAAAAAAAAGCTTGTGTGGCAGGTAGCTGTTGGCAAGTCAGGAATGCAGTGAGCGGGCCCAGAACAGCAGAGTCGCAGATGTCCCTCCAGTGGATGACTTGAATTGTGCCTAAGTTGTGGGGGCAGTGGAGCTTTTGATTAAGCCTTTCCAATGGAATTGCTTTTGAGTGAAGTATAAGGCAGATGCCTGAGCACAACTAATACCTCATTTTCATTTTTTTCTGGTAGTGTAGCAACTGGACAGCAGAGAAAAATGTAGCTCCTTACACCATTGGTTTTCACTGGCATTCGTCACCTACAGAGACACAATATATTGCAGTCCTCCAGCCTCTGACCCTGACATTAACCTTCACTGTTTCCCTTCTCCTTTCTACTGTATCTTTCTGATTTCTACTGGAGGTAAACAGGTGGTGCTTCTAAGGACTGTCAGGTACCCACTGACATATTGTCAATGAAGAGGCTTTGTTGGTGATCATTTCATTACTTGCAATGGGTTTTGGAAAGATATGTGCTATTTTTCTCGTACTAATTTGTCCTTTCTTCACTCTTTTAGCTGGGCCTCCTTATGACTTTTCTTATTTATCCTTTCTTCACTCTTCCTGGTTTCTTTAGTACTTTGCAGAATTTGATCCTCCTTCTCCTCCCCCTCCTCATCCACAGCCTCCTCTAACAGAGCCCTGTGACCAAGAAAGAGTATTAGAAAGAACAAAGGGACTAATTTCCCCTTTTTACATTTAGTTTTCTGCTTTTTAACTTTTTTTCTGATATGTGTAATTAGAATTAATTATTTTCCCTATCATTTTACTTTTTCTGTGCTCACTGGAGTTATTTATCTGAAAACAGAGTGAATTTAAAAGAGCACGTATTAGTAATTGTTGCAAGAGTCAGTTGCCTGTGTCTTACTCTGCCACATGATAGGTTTGGCTTGGGAAATCCTGAGTTGGGGTTGGAGATGTCCTGTCATCAAGAGCAGATGATATGAGGATTAGATGCTTGTATTACTCTTGCATCTTCTCTAGAAGTTGTTTGCAATGCTACAGAAGTAGAGAAAAGAGAAACATTTGTAGCGGAAACATCTGTTTACTCCTGGCTGTTAGGGTTTCAAAAATGAATATATTCTACTTTCTTTTAGCCTTTTTGGACTGGAGCATCCTCTCTCTTCTTTAATCTGCCCAGCCACTTGGCTTGTTTTAAAGAGACCTTTAAGCTCTCTTTTGAAGATTGTTTCCCTTGTTCTTGACACTGCCCCTGTAATTTTGTTTTCCTTATAGATGGCCTCTTATTTTCTGTTGTGTTGATCTTTGAAACACTAGGACAGTGTGGAGTTTGTCCTCTCTACTCCTAGAAGATTTTGAGAGGAGATTTTTTTTTCCTCTTATTGATCTTTTAAATAACACTTTCTCTCCAGTCCATGCAGTTTAGCTGATCAATGATGTGGCACAACAGCTATAATGTGGGAGTTTGTAAGAAAACCACGTTAGAAATTGTTTGTCTGCCCTACTGGCCAGAATATTATGTATAACTTCTTCTCAAATAATCCACAAAATACCAGCATAGTATTCTTGGGAGAAAATCCAATTGACTCCATTTCTTCTGCATCATTACTAGACTAAGCATGCACAGATATCTGTTTAGATCCCACAGCATGTTTTGTAACAAAGCTAAATAGCAACAATAGCAGTGTTGTAGAACATACAGATTCCTCCATGGTATGCAGGGTGGAATTCTAATCTGTTCTCAACTCAGTTGCCATGCTCTCATCCATGACGTCATGAAGGGTTTGCTTGCAAAGTATATTTTCAGTGCAGTGCTAAGGTATGGTCAATATAGCCCTGAAGGGTGAATCCCTTCTTTACATTTTGAAAATACAGCCTTCATTTAATAGTGTATTGGTTATCAGCTTTTGAAGAAGAGATGCTGTAAGATGCACCCTTTTAAGGCAAGTATCATCCCTGAAAATCACCTCTAATACAGTTTTTTATACAAAGTGAGAGCCTTTTAAAAAACTGACTCAAATTAATTAGCTCTAGCTTTGTGACATTGCTCCCATCTCACGGAACCGACAGCTGAAGTGAAAGGCGTGCTCAGACTGCACAGTGCTGTTACATTATTCTGAACTTCTAGAGGAGTCTCAAGGGTCAAAACCAAAGAATTACCTCTGCTGTGAAAGGAAAAAATAGGCAGAACGTGCTGCTTTCTGAAAGTTCCTAATGTAATTTTGCACTTTGACCCATAAATGAGGATTATTGGCAAGCTGTAAAAGGATACAGGCATATATATTTTCTGCTGCAGATTTAACATTATTGATGCCTTTATGCAGTTAATAACAAAGTTGTAGGAATTAGGACACTGTTGAGGCCAAAATCTTGCTAAGTGGCTTCTAAAAGGTACTTCTATAAGCTTAAATGAATAGGTCCTGCCTACCCCCTGTAGTTTAATTGGTGTGTGCTGCCTTCAGAGCTGGCCTAGTGCTGACTATAAGGGAAGAAATTTCACCTGCAAATACCAAATATGCAGTTGGTGAACTTGCTAATACCAAGTCACAGGTTAACATGCTTTCTCAGGCAGTGCTCTGAATATGGGTTGGAACAGACAAGAACTGATGCAGAAGTTATTGGAAGTTTCTAGAAGAAAGAGGGGACAGCCTGTGTGATGTGATGTTGTGGGTTTTAGGAGAGGATGTCATTAGAGTGACAGGAAGGTCTTTAAACTTCTTAAAACATGGGAAAGAAAATTCCTTTCAGATCAAAGGGAAATAGTTAAGAGTAAAGAATTCAAAACTTCAATACTTAATGTTTTGTAGAATCAGGGCATCAATTTCAAATTAATTTGCCCAGTTTAATGCTCTAAAATATATTTAGATAGATAGAGATATTAGAGGTATATTGCTCTGTATGTATATACACAGAGATTAGAAAAGTTATAATTTCAAAATGGCTTCATTTCAGGAAGCCTGTGATTTTTTCAGGTGTTTTTGTTTTGTTTTGTTTTTAAAAAAAGAACACCTTAAGAACACCTCAAACCCTAAGCTTAACCTAGCTTAGAAAAGCCTTTTCAGGATACTGCATTGTGTTCCTCTTAATGATGGTGGCACCTCTAAACCCCTGGAAGTATCTGAACAAGACATGACAATGTTCACTATCACAGATTGTGGTTATAGTACACATAATAGAATTATGTCTTTCTCCAAGGCTCTTGATTCATAGCACAAAGAAGAGTGACCTCTGGAAAGTACCCTGACAAAAGCTGTGAGGTGTAAGTCACTTAAGGTGCAAACAACCCTGCAGTGTCAGCAAGAAGGAATGAAAGAATGATGAAAAAATACAAGTTGAAGAATTACTTATAGTGAACTTTTGAAAGATATGCACACATTCTCCACCGTGTTGTGCATCTGTATATGTACAAATACCTGAATACCAATGCATTCAGAATTTGTGTGGTATGATTGATCTTAGCCATCATGCAAGTTCTAAGGGACAAATAAAGTTTTTCTTTGACATTTGCTTCTGTACTCAGATCTGACAGAGAATTCATTTTTATAGACATTTTTCATTTTTTTCACTTCTTGAGTGGTTACAATGCCAAACAGAGAAAAAGCAGAAAAAAGGTGAACTAGAATATGTATAGAATCATGTAACAGTCTCATTTGACAAGGTGCTATGTAGTTCTGAGGGAAACTATTTCAGATGTGGTTATGTGTTTGAAGTTTTTCCAATGATGAAAAAAAATCCCTGAGATTTTTGTCACCTTTTTTTTTTAGTATTTGAGAACAGAATAGTCCTAGAAGAACCTAATACCCTGAATATTGAAAATTGCTTAATAAAATACTAAAGCCAAACAATAAGGGAACCTGCAGTGTAAAATACAGTAGAGGATGGATCATGAACAGAGGAGTAAAAGCACAGAAATTATATAGGGCCATTTCATTTGGGCAGGACAGTTTCTGTAGGTCAGGCACAGAGAGGCTTTTTACCAGGGTCTGTAGTGACAAGACAAGACACGATGATTTTAAACTGAAAGGGTAGATTTAGGTTAGAAATTAGGAAGAAATTCTTTATGATTAGGGTGATGAGACACTGGAACAGGTTGCCCAGAGAAATTGTGGATGTTCCATCATTGGAAGTGTTGAAGTTCAGGCTGGATGGGACTTTGAACAACCTGGTCTAGTGGGAGGTGTCCCTGCCCATGGCAGGGGGGTTGGAACTAGATGACCTTCAAATGTCCCTTTCAACCCAAACCATTCTGTGATTCTATGATTTCATCAATACCAATCCTTAATTACATCAGAGGCACTGAAGGAACACTAGAAGAGAGACCTAGAAGAAAGGACATGATGCTGGGGCAATATAGTGAAAAACTCCCTCACAACACCTCAATATTGAAGGACAGTAATAATAAAAATATTAAGCTATGAATCACAGCCATACAGTAGAAGATCTTAATAAGATTATCCTCTCTCTTTACTTGAACAAAACTGTGGAATTATTGGACCAGTTGGATAGGAACTGGGCACTTAATTGATCATTTTTTGAAGTCAAAAGGAAGGGAGAGTTAATGGCAGACTAAAGTTGATAGCACTTCTCAAAAGCACTTCTCAAAAAATTTATTCCAATGGGACTTGGTTTGAATAGAACCTAGGAACCAGTAATGATTTTTTCTTTCTTTTTCTCAAGCATCTTATCATAATAAAGTCCAGACTGAAAAACCATTACATAGCCAGCTGAATATGAGCTAGCAGTGTGACCAGGTGGCCAAGAAGGCCAACAGCATTCTGGCTTGTATCAGAAATAGCGTGGCCATTAGGACTAGGGAAGTCATCACCCCCCTGTACTCAGCACTGGTGAGGCCTCATCTCAAATACTGTGTTCAGTTTTGGGACCCTCACTACAAAAAAGACATTGAGGTGCTGAGGTGAGTTCAAAGAAGGGCAACAAACATGGTGAAGGGTCTAGATCACAAGTCTTATGAGGAGCGGCTGAGGGAACTGGGGTTGTTTAGCCTGGGGAAAAGGATGCTGAGGGGAGACCTTATGGCACTCTACAGCTACCTGAAAGGAGGCTGAAGTGGGGTGGGTGTTGGCCTTTTCTCCCAAGTAGCAAGCGATTGGACAGGAGGAAATGGCCTCAAGTTGTGCCAGGGGAGATTTAGATCATATATTAGGAAAAAATTTCCTTACTGAAAGGGTTGTCAAACACTGGAACAGGCTGCCCAGGGTACTGGTGGAGTTGCCGTTGCTGAAGGCACTAAGGGACATGGTTTAGTGGTGGACTTGGTTTAGTGGTGGACTTGGCAGTGCTAGGTCAACGGTTGTCCTTGATGATCTTAAAGGTCTTTTCCAACCAAAATGATTCTATGCTTCTATGACTATGCCATGTCCACATTCGTTGAGCCCTCACAGATTGTTCTGGAGCAGGGAGTTATCAGCCCTCTCAGTACACAGTTGCTATGTAGTTTTTGGAGTCAGTTAAATAATACATAACTACCTTACTGGCAGACACCCTAAGTCCCATCTGCCAGGAAACCTGTAAAATACCTTCAAAAGACAAGCCTAAAATTCATGGACTTAGTAGAAACATTGGTTTTGGCACATACAGTTTTCCCCATTCCCTTCTCCCAGCTGAAGTGATCCTGTGTTGCAGTCAGTAATTGTCTCTCTCTCGTCTCCCTATCCCACAGGGACAAACAAGCTTTTCATCTGTCTCCTTGCTAGTTTGCTCTGCTTCACAGATGCCGGCCATGCTCTTCTTGCAATCAGTTATCTAAATGATGAACATAATTAAGTTAAACTCAGTACAATTGCTCCCAAATTGCATTTAGCCTGAAGGTTGTTTTGTCTTGGAAGTGGAGTGGGTATTACCAGACCCTCCTTTATCTATCTATCTATCTATCTATCTATCTATCTATCTATCTATCTATTTATTTTAGATAGAATTATATCAGTTGTTTTCCTTTGATTTTTTTTTCTTTATAGATGTGAACTCTAGATCACTGTAATTCATTTGATGGACCTGTAAAAACTCAAGATCAGAGGTAGTGACTTGCCTTAAAAGTACAAAGTCCTTTTCCTCTGAGCAGTGCATGGAATAATTGATGAGATTTAATGTTAAGAGTTTATAATAACTGATGAGCAGTATCGCAACTCAGCTAATGCAAACAATTACTACTGTGATCTTTAGAGCCAGCAAACATATTTTGTGAGTGAGGTTTTGTATTTCTTTATGGACAGAGAACAGGGAGAACAGTTTTTTAAATGTCTGTGTTTGAATAAAATTATGACTTCTCCTAGCTGAAATTGCTGCTTAAATGAAGAAGAGCAAATGACATGAGTTTTAGAACAGTCACGTGAGTAATTAACCCCCTTTTTGCCTCTCGTACTGACACAGATTGACACTAGCCTAGTTGTCCCTATTTTTCATAATTACCCATCTTTCAAGTATGTTTCTATTCCAGAAGTGTCAAAATGCTTCAGTAAGTCATAGTCCTGTTGTATTAAAAGCTGAACAGAGCTGTACTGGGACAGTCCTGATGTTCTGGTGATTTAAATGGAAACAGCATCAAACTCAGGTGATTGCACTAGTGTAACATAAACTGACATGCAAACTATTTGTGCAAAACCCTATATAGAACAGTATTTTTGTTAGTGTAGCCATTTCAATTAAAGGCAGATGGAGTGAACTGAAATAGCTTTGTTTATATATGCTTAAGCTGTCTAGGCAGGTGACTCTGCACTGATGGAGCAAAGTATCGTGAATTGCAAAATTAATTAGAACAACAGCGTTGCATTTAATCTTATCCTATAACCTTGCTGAGAATAAGCAACCTTAAGGGAGAATATAGAAGCGGAGGGAAAAAGAGGGACTGGAGCAAAAATGTAGTGGCTGTTTGAACTTACTTTCTACCGGTTAGACACTACTTCCACATCCATTTGGGCTTTTTTTTTCTTTTTCTTTTCTTTTTTTTTTTTTATTTTTTTGACATGTGAATGATGCTGCTAATTATGCTAGCTGCCTGCTCAGTCAGGCTGGGCTTGTCTCCCCAAATGCTTCTGTTTGGTGTTACTGTGTAGAACTTGCATTCAATTATTTGCAGTAATTTGGGGCACAACTCATCTTCTAGATGATTCTTCATGCCACAGGGGTTGAAGTGGTTCCTTTTGTTTAGCAGAACAAAACTGAATTCTAATGAGAAAGTTAATGTATTGGAAAATGACTCCAAATGGAATAAAATCACATTTTGCTAACTAATTAAATTTATTTTTCATCCTTTAACATAAAAAATATAATCATTTCCAGAGCCTGGTATTCTTTGTTTTTTAGGCCTTCAGGGGATGTATTGGCACTCACTCTCTTATTCCTTTCCATTCAAAAGATTGTTTCAGATGCAGACCAGTTTTCCCTGTCTTAAAGATTCCTATACTTCTCTTTCTGTTGCCTGGTTTCTTTGTATTACACAAAGTCTTGCTTTCCTTTACAATCTGTAGTGCTCTTATGCTGTAAATCACCTTTTTTTTGTTACACCATTAGAACATGTAATCTAAGTAAATGCAGTCAGCTATTAAACATTTAATTTGAGTTTTCTCTGATTTTAAGTTCTTGTGTCAGTGGGAATCCTCAAGATTCCAACATTTTTGTTACATTTGTTATAGCTTATCATTAGTTTTGATTTCACCTTGAAGCTATTTACTTGGGGTAGTGAGAACATTGGATAAGTGATCCATTGAGAGAGTCAGAATTGCCTTTAAGAGTTGGAGGGGTTCTGTGTCACCTTCTGGTCTACAAATGAGTGACTTTGGGCAATGTTCTTGCTGGGCAGCAGGTAGAACTCAGAAATGTACCTGACTTTTCTTTATTACGTTGTAGAGCAGTAGCAAGAAAGGGTCTGAAAAAAATTCAACGTTTTCATTCAGCTTAACATGCTGAAATTTGAATGTCTTTTCAATTATTGGCATAACTGGCAAACTCTGCGAGTCCTGTAAACACAGGCTTTCTATAAAATGTTCCTTGTCCCAGCTTTCTTGCACGTATCATGATAAATAAAATCTTTCATTATACTTCATATTCTTTCAGCTTTCAAATTTATTCAGAGGGTGGAAGATCATTGATAGGCACTGTTTTTTTAAATACTGAACAATTTTTTAAAGAAGAAAGAGATACAGTTCAGTGATGTTTTGAACACAAGCTGCTTTCTGGGTGCATGACCTAATTTGTTGTTGAATGCTTACAACTGATGTTACAGAGAAGTCTGAATTGAAGAGATCTTTGAATCTTCTATCCAGTGTTGCAGTCTTTTTTTGCTTTTTCCCATTTTATGGTCTGGCATTGTGAAGTTAGAGAACGCAAACTGCTGTGAGTCAAATGCGATGGCAGTTCTTAACCTCCAAGCTGGTCCCACCAATTTCATGGGCTTTCTGATGTGTGGGAGGAGTTGGGTTCTCAAGTCTAGGAACTGGGAGGGCTGAAGGCTTTCGGTTCCCATCACCAAAACTGTGGAAGGACTTGCCCCCAGCTGCACTTCCAAGACCTCAGCATGGTCTGGCCTTGCACAGGCTTGTGGCAGGCAGACCTCTCAGAAACCACTGTTCAGTTGTCGGGCTTCAACTTCCCAGCTCTGTGGGGAAAGGCCTAGAAGTGATGAGAGCTTCCAGCACAGCCAGAATTACCACTGGAATCTTATAGATAAGGTAATTTCATGAAGCACTTCCATTTTGGTTAAAGTTAATTTTTAACAAGACACATTTTTATAAGGATATTTCTAACTGGCTCATGTTAAGCAGGTGCAATTTCAGTTTTTGATTTACTAAACAAGAAGGAAGTCCAGGGCTTTAATGTACCTTTCAGAGTAAATAGTATACTATGGAAGGTTTAAATGAAAATACCATTGGATTTTGGATGTACTGCAAAACCCTGGCATTTTCCGTTTGTATTGTTTGTGTACACTGGCATTAAAGACCGAGAATGCTGTTCCTTGAGGATGTATTTCTTAATCTCAGCTCCATGCAGGAGTACCCAAAATTTAGATTATTCCAAAAGAATAAGGAGAACAAAGAGATATGTAATATCTTTGACTCTATTTACATGATTCAACTGTTTATAAGAAAAATGAACAATACAAAAGAAGTCACCATGGGTGTAATCAAACATAATTCACCATGTGAGGTAGAAACTCTATTGTATTTTATGTTAAAACAACACAGCATCTATAAATGCTAACTGAAAATTGATTTTTATATGAAAAGGTGTTCCATCCCAAACTGGGGTTTTATAACTGACTTTGTAAAAAACCCATCGAGATTTTCTTTGCGTCTGGCTTTGAATAGCACAAATGTATGAATATTTCTTGGAAATGTAGTGTATTTTGAGTTCCCTGCCATGATTTTTTAGTTGTTGTGTTTCAACTCGAATGAAGTGTTGTGCTCTCTAAAGCTTAAGTGATTTAATTCTTCCAGAACTTCCTTGACCTTTCAACACTTACTATTTCTGCAATGTTTCTGTGCTTGCTTTTCTAAAGTCGGCTGCTGCGTGTATTTCATACATTTACATATATAACATATATATTTACATATATGTTCATGTATTTCATATATCTACAGTTCATATATATGAACTGTAAATCACCTGCATATCCACAGCCTTTCTTCAGGTTCAGCCAGAGCAGTTTTGATGTGAAAAGCTACTACAAGCCTTCAGGAAGCTCAGCTTCCATTATTATTGCTACCATTGCTATTTCCAATATGATCATCAAAATGTCTGACACTTATCTCATCTTTATTCCATTCAGTTCTTGCGGTATTCAGGTTAAGAGAGCCTGGCAGAGGAAAAGAAGAAAAGACTATGTGGGAATTTTACCTCTCTTTCGTGAATGTGACAGTGTAATAAATGTAGCTATGCATGACTCGGTGTTTTAATTGTGGTCTGTTACAATACATGTGATGAGCCTAGATGGAAAGACTCCTAACCTAGCTATTATTGTGTACGTTGGGCTGAACATTTATCTGAAATCAGCTTAAGATTCGACTTTCACTAATTTAAAAAAAAAAATTAATTGGAGTGGTGATTGGTTGAAGTGGAGTGGTGGTGTGAAGTTTTTTGGCAAATCCTTTTTTCTAATATTCTGAAGGGAGGTGTTTGCTTTAATACATTCCCTGGCTTTAGAAGAGAACTTCCAAACTTTCTTCATTAGCTGTTGTTTTTATTGCGTGCAGTTTTCCACAAGAAGGAAACAAACCAGGAAAAGATGCTAGCAGACACAAATGCCTCTGCTCCTTCCCACAGCTGTAGGTAGCACAGACTCCGAGGTGTCTGAAACTTCAAACGATCTCTTTTAAACAGGATGAAGCACCATCTTTATTGCCATTTAGAGCTTTTTGTCACACCAGTGGGAATCTGTTAAAGAGCACTGTCTGATGAACAGCACTGTATTGGGGATAATTGCTGCTTATTAGCACCCGCCTGACCACAGCTTTACTGCTAGGATGTGTGAGTAGTAATTTGTGTTCAGAAAGTAGAAACAGCGAAGCTGTCATGAGAATAGCAGGGCTTAGTTTTGTTGTTCTGTAGAATCACAGAGGTTGTTTTGTTATTGCCTAATAGCCAGCTCTTCTTTAAAGAATAAGGTGACCAAGGGAAAGTTATTTATCATTCTACAATTTATTTTAGCTATGCTAGCTTATTAATAGTCCCAATAAGATTTTGGATTATGTTCTTAAGCATAGATATTGTGCTAGACCCTGGATGAGGAATCCCAGCAAGCTTTGAATCCTAGTCACTAACTTTTAGGCAACTTTTGTTCAGGTGCATTTTCACTTCTCACCAGAGTCATGAAAGTTAGTTTCCACCTGCATATTATGGACAGAATTAAGGTCAAAACCTGAAGAAAAAGAAAATTTAAAAAACGAAGAATGGGAATTGATGTGTCTCAAGAGAAGTGACAGATGGATTTCGGTAGCAGCAGTTGTGACTGTAGAACCTCTTTGGGGAAGACGGTTGCTATATGTAGAGATACCAATGCCAAAGAACTTGTATTGAAAGAATATGTCATGAGAATAATCAAGTCACTCATAATACATGAGCACTGAGAAGCTGTTAATATCTGTGCAGTAGTCCTGTTCTTGCTTATGTCTTTGGCATTTGTCTCCAGTACTTTGCCATTCTCCAAGAAGCGCCAGATAGCTTTCTAGTCATGCTGGTTTGCTCAACATTTGAGAGCCCTTGCAGCTTGTGGGGAAAAAATAGAGATTAAATACAAATTATAAGACTTACTGCTTCTTTAACTCCAGTCAAAACCAGATGGATATCATGTAAGTAAAAATATCTAGATTTGGACCAGCTATATTGTTTGGCACTCTCTCTGAGGAGTGCCAGAGACAATTAAAATGAAAATTTAAGGAATAAACACACATACTTAAATACAGGGAAACAAGGGTAGAAGTGACAAACCCAGTCAGATCGTGCAAGTCAGTAGAAGAGCCAAGATAGAATTACTGCCCCTGCTTTCCCTTCTTAGAACACCATTCATAGTTTTTAGGAAAAAAAGAAACATCAGCAGACAGAAGCTGAACAGGGCTGTCAGTCCTGGTAAAAGTCTGCACAGGGAGTCAAGAAAGGACCATCTCTCACTTAAGCACCAGAGCTGATAATGTGAAATAACATTTATAGGCTGAGATCTGTGGGTTGTTTTAGTTATAGTGACATGGGACAGGTATCAATTTGAGTAAAATTCTATAACATAATTAAGATTGAACACTTTGGTGCTCTCTCTCTTTTTTTTTTTTTTTTCACTTGAAAATTCTCCACTGATTTTAATTAAGCTTGTCTTGGACTTATGACCATAATCAATGTGATTTTTTTTCCCCATTTAACAGCTAGCTTTGCTCATCAAGGAACTTTTCCCAGGTGTAACATGCTCTAGTTACGAAGCTTCATTCTGTGCTATTGAACCACTAGTTCCTAGTGAATCAAAGACGAGACGTATCCAAAATGCAGATATTCTTTATTACGGCGCCGGGCACATGGGGGATCGTTCCACCAAACATGTGCACCGAGGCTAGCACAGTACAGCTTTCTTATTTCCTTAAGTCATACATATTCAAATTGTTTCCTGGAAATGTCTTACATATTCATAACTTTTCTCGGAACTACTTTACATACAGGAATATCTATTACGCAGTCGTATTTCTACTCTTTGGTGGTCTTCAGGGGTCCTCTGGTGGTCGTCCATAGTCTTCCTCACTTGTCCTTTCTTTGAACTCCCTGGTCGGAGTCTGCGCATTTGGTCCATTTGTGTTTTCTTGCCCATTTGGCAGTAGGTGATAACAGCAAGATAAGCCTTGGACATGTAATCTATCAAGCTAACAAGATGTCTGTGCAGGCTTAAGATAACATGCAAATTGAGCTCATTATATTCAAGGATAGCAGGATGTTTATACAAACCAGGGTACAAAGTAGAACATACTTGACATACTTTACATTATAGATCAGTTTTACTAGCACAGTGCTCTGCCCCCATATCACTAGAATGACTTAAAAATGCCTTCAGAATGTAAAGCTAGAGCACAGTATTTTTCCAAATTGGTAAAGGCATATTCTCAATTAGCTGTGAATGTTTTATTCCATAAAAAACATACACTTTAAATAGTAGGTGCCCATTGGAAAACACCTAAAAATATCTTTTTTTTTCCTATACCATCTTACTAAGAGAAAGGAAAAAAGGGGCACTTGCTAAACTCTTACTTGTGGATTTGAATAATTGCATTTTTTTGTCATAGCAATTTGAGTAATCTTCTACTGTTTCTGGAATCAACATAAGTACTTTTAATCTACCATAGTATATACAGGAATCCTGCCAAATGAACCATTCTGGACTGTTAGTTAAACCAAATTATGTATGCTTGAATGCTAAGAAAAGTTTCCTTTATAAAGGATTTTTGAGTTCCCTGTGAATGTTTTTATTAAGACTCGGAACCTGATCCCTATTTCTGTAGTGTCTCATCCTTTCTATAGCAGGAAGTAACATCGACTGCCACTGACTTTCAATAGTTTTCTTCACTTTGTTGCTTGGAGAATTTCAGTCAGTGACACATAGTATGGGCTCATGCCCTTCATGTCTGATTAAATTTAGTCAAGAGACAAAAGATCCATTAGATGTGCAGTTAGTCAACAACTTTGTGATGGAGGGCAGCATGCTAATAAAGCCCTTATAGAAGTAGTGCTTAGTTCTTTTGAATATGCAGTTATTAATTTCCTCATGGAAATACTCAAGAGCACTTATCTGCATAATCAGTGCCTCACAAATATTAACTAATTTCTTCTCACAAAACTTCAGTAGGAGTTATTTTTCAAGTAACTCAATTTAATATTTTAGATATTTTTAGATATTTCCTTCCATTGGATAAAAACATTAGATCCTGGCAGTCTCTCACGCAAGTTTCAAACTTGGGAAGTGTAGGAATAAATGGTTGCCTTGAAAAATTTAGATGAATTTACTTCCAAGAATATCCTTTAATCTGGGTACTTTTAAACTTCTGAATATTTGAGGTAATGTTCTTTCATAACACGTAGGGATTTGAAGTTCCTCATGTTCGCGGACTGACTTTGAGTAATTTTTAATATGTATAGTTTAATAGCACTGTGGAATAAGGAAGTACAGTTACTCCCATTTCACAGACTGTGAAGTATGAGACTCTCAGCTAATGGTTTTATATTGCTCTGGGATCTGAGCTCCCAGCTCTGCTTGGTACTTCACTGAGCCGTATCCTAAATCTTCATCCAGCCTAACTTTAAGCACCTAGCTCAAGTGCTTCAGTGAGAAAAGCCTAATCTTACCCTCGGTCAATGGATAATTAGAGACCTCTGTGTGGTACAATTTATTACATTTTAGATATGAGGTGCCTAAATGCAAATTAAGTGTTATGTTATTTATTTACTTATTGCTACTGATTGCAGAGGGACACTATTGTCTTCCCTTAGGTTTAGCTTAGTACCTGAGTTGCCTCAACAAGTAATCCAAAACCAGTTAGGAAGACTGCAAGGAGCAAGAGACTGGCAGCCAGTCACGAGCTAGACCTGTTAGTATGAGACCTTTGCCCTTGCCTTCTAATACAGCTTTTGTATCGTTTAAATATAAGGAGTCTCTATACCAGCATTGCAAAACAGATCTGTCTAAATAAATGAGGGAGAAAATAAATCCCTGTGACCCTGATGTACTTCTACAGGCCCCAGAGGCTCTTTGATTAAGTAAAACTGTCACCTACCAGTGTTATCTTTTCACTTTTATTTTACTCATTAATCTTCAGTATTGCTAACAATAGGACATATTTAATGGTATGTTAAGTCATGTGTAGCCCTTTATCTGTAGATTTCTGGATCCTCTCCAACTGCTGTAAAAGTGATTAAAACGTGCTATCACCTCATGGCTGCTCAGTAGCCAAGATGGTCCAAAAGTCCTTCGCTGGTGTATGAACATCAGCAGCGAGGCTCAAAGGAGTCTTCATGCAGTTTCTACCAAATTCAGAGTCTGGCTGTGACATATGTGGAAATAAACCAGTGAAGCTGCATGCATCAACTCCCATCTCCATTTCTGTCCTGTGTCCACTCTGTAGCTGAGAGGAGCTTTTTAGTCAAGGCTGCCAGTCAAGGAACTTCTGTGGACTGAAGGACAGATACCTAATAATAAATTTTGCAAATCAGCAAATTTTATTGCCTTTTAATAGTTATGAATGATATGTCAGAACATTAAATTTCACTTTGTTCCTGGAGCTCTGGAGGTTCTGTTCACTGTCTAGGTTCCTAAGGGCTACCTTGTGGAGCTGCCACTGGATGTGTTCAGTGTTCAGTCCCTTCCCTGGGAGCTGCTACTGTGAGATGAGAGATTTGAGACTTTCAAGGCAAAGCTCAGTATTCATGCGTCGGATGGATCTTGGGTCCTGGCTCTTAGCAAAATTCCGGTTGAATCAAAGCTTCACAACAGGGGAGCTGGAGGTATGAAGAAGCTCTACTTAAACCGGTGTTTTTTAGCATTTCCAGATTGCATAGCATGAATTCAAGAGCATGGAAACCTAGGGAGCTTTCCAAGAGGGTTGGCCACTTGAATAAAGAGGAAGGGCTTGATCCACTAGACTTGAGATGAAATTGCTGGACTTGTAGTTTTCATGTTGCGAACCTGAGGATCTGAATCCTTATTCTGGTAGAAAAAAAAATAGAATTTCCCTTTTGAGCTTAACAAGGCTGAAATATTCTTTGAAACATCAGGATTTTCTGTGAAAAGGGAAGTCTAACTTTTGAGCAGCTGTACTGTAATTGCCTATTCATCAGCTGCAAACTAGTTATGAAATGGCCAAAGAATGGCCTTTTTTATCATGGTTTTCATGTTCAACTCGCTTCATTTTACTCTAACTTGGCTCTTATAAGTGCAGCAATAGTTTAGTTTCTGCTTTGAGTTTTTAAATTTCTCTCTGACTTTCAGCTAAGGGAGGATGTGCAGAGGAATCATAGTAGTTCAAGTGGGAGAAAAATGCATATTAGCTGTCTGAATACAGAAAGTATTAATTAAGAATATGCATTATAAATGCCCTTTTTTCTAGAAGGCCACAAAATTGGTTGACTGAAGCAATTTATTTTTTCTTTTCAGTGGGAGTTGTGAAGCAATGTAGATTTTGGTGCTTAAAGTACCGTAGGATTAATTATAGTCCTAAAACCATCAGACTTTCAGGAAACAGAACCTGATCCTTGTAAAGAATGAATGGCTCCTGAAAAGAGAGAGTGTAATTTGAGTGTGCTGGTAAGAGGTTGAAAAAGAATGGCTTCATCTTCTCTTAAAAAAAGACTCAGTATCTCACAGGATTAGGCTCCTTATTAAGTATATACATCTTGAAGAGTGAATGTGAATTCAGATATGGCATGGTTGGGAGCAGGTGATATATTTGTAGGTCTGTTGGAAGACATAAAGCTTAGTTTAAAAATATTTTAGGCAAGGTTTTATTAATAAATGAAATGTTGAAATGTTTATAATGGTTACAGAAACCTTTTGGTATATTAAATTTAAAAAGTTATTTTGCTTACTGAACCTCTTGATCATGCAAAGAAAAGCACCAGTGTATTATAATAATTGAACCATTATATGGGAGTCCAGCAAGTGATTAAAATTAATAGTTCAGCATGAAACTTAGGTGGATGCAGAGGAAAAAGCCCAGGGTGACTAGATGTCAAAATGTTACATGTTTGTCAAGGTGAATGGTGTAGCCCAATTTCTTTTATAATAGTCTTCCTATCTGGGCTCTATTATAATTAATGTGCACTTGTCATCTTTAAAGTGTTAGATCAGAATTAAATGGGAAATGTATAACAATTTTTTGTAACAATATACCATGGAATATATTCCTAGTTAACTTCCAATAAATTCTTTTCCTTTTCAGTGGTGTTAGTTTCTTGAACTAATAGCTAAGGTAGAATAGTTAAATTACATTTGCATTAAAGACCTATACAGATGTTTGCTGTAGGTTTGCTAGCTTGAAAGCTGTAGAAGAGATTGTAGAGCCAAAGAAAACATACAGAAGAAAAGGAAACAGCTGAATGTGTTCTGCACTTGGTAGAAATGAACAAAATGAAATAGTGTGATCACAGTTCCAAATGATATCTGAATAGGCTGATGCTTTGACAAATGAGAAATATGTAACATCAGGCAGGAAGATATAGTGGGTTGCTGGTTACTAAGGGGATTTTTTTTTCTTCTTTTTCTGAGAAGAATGGTGGAGCTCCTGTGTATGAAGAATTTTTAACCCAAATGCTACTGTATAAATGACAGAAATGTCTATTAGGTTGCACCACACTGCACTACTGAATCCTAGTGGCCACCACTTTTGGTGAAACGCTAATGGAACACCTGCAGCACAGCAGAGAGCAGGCTGGGCCCACAGCGAAGTAATTATACTTCTAATCCTTATTAGTAAGTATTCTGGAGTCCTAACTTATTCACCTTTCTCATTTATGACAGTAGACAGCTTTCCTATTTCTTGTTGTGGCTAAGCCTTACAAATGTGGTCAGTAGCTCTCTCTCTCTCTTTTGCATTCCAAGGACTTCAATTAAACTTTTGGTATGAATAATACATATATTTTGAATTAAAATGAAAGACAGACACTGAATATTTTTATATCATGTTCTAAGTCAGCAATCTGAAACAGGCACTAAATTGTAAAAAGCCTAGCGTAGTTTAATCCTTTAGTAACAAAAAAGGTGCATGGCTCCATGTCCGAGTTTAACTGAATACAAATGACAAGACTGGATTCTCGTCACAGTTAAGCAAGAATGAATCTGAGATAACTTTCCTAGAAGTGTTATTGTGGATTTACACTAGCATAATGGAGAACTGAATATGGATTTTGAAGTTAAATCCTTTCACCTCTCACATTTAAAAGTAATTTACCTGAACCTTTTGCTACAGGAGTTCTTAAGTTGGGACAGCTCATGCTAAGTGCATGATACATTTCAGTGACAGCAGGAATACCATCTGGAAACTAGGCAAGGATGCCAGGCTAGTTTACAGATATGGTTAGTACTAACTTAACTCATGTTGAAGCCTTCTCTGAACACACCTGCAGTACACCTTGACTCTTTTTGAGTCACCACAATATTCCTTCCTAGTGCAGTGAGCTGCCTTCATTTTAAGTCATGTATATTGCCATTAATAACAAACCACAGACTGCTAGTGTTAACAGGATGGATGGTGGGGCATTGATTATTGGTTTGACCTAATTAACTCCATGATGTTAAACAACAGTCAGTGGTAGAAATAGCTCACAAGTCTGTATTAAAGAAAGTAATTGAATTCAGATCCCATAAAATGGTATTTTGCTCCTACTGTGTATTTTCCATTATAATTCTTAGGAATTTATTCAAATTCATCTTTGAACCCAAGATGCCACATTGCACTGCTGGTGGTAGGTGGATAGGCATCTCATGAGACACAAGTCCTGAAGTTTTCCCTTTGCCCTTGAGGGATTTTCTAACTGCAGAAATGGTCTTCTACCATACAAGAGGAAAGGCTGTGTGATGCTTTGAAGTGCAGAGCTGTACCTGGTCTTCTTACCTTTTGCATGGCATCGTGTGCCATCCTGGTGCGGGCCCATTGCAAAACCATGCAGTTGTACAGGAGAAAGAAGACCAAATTTGTTTCAGGAAATTCACCTCTTTCAGAGTGGTCAGAGTATTTCACTTCTGAGGAAATGGGATGATCTCAGTGAGACTGTTGAGCTGCCTTACCTCAGATAATCTTGACAGGATGACTTTGTAGGCAAAGCAGTAAACTTACTTTTATTAAAGCACTTGGTGTGGACATAGGTAATGAAGAATGTGGCCCTTCATCAATATTTAATCTTCATTATCAGCTGCTTCATGAGTGTATATATATATGTATGTTTATAAACATACAATCTTTATGTTAAGGATGCTTATGTTAATGTTCTTTAACAAATGTTGAGAAACTCGGAAAAGGCTTACCCACAGCTTACCCACAGCCTGTCTGAATGATTGTGCTGTTTATTTTCAGACAAGTTTTCACTTATCTCCAATTTCTGCTTGCTTTCCCACCTTTGTAAATCCTGTCTTTATAAATCATCTAGGAATGTACAATACTATCACTATCAGTTTAGCTCAGCTGAAATCCAGTGTACTATACATGGGAACAAAAATCCATCAGAGCTGGTCCTTTCAGGTATGCATTAGCCCCAGAACAGATTTAATGAAGCAAGGGTTCATTAGGAAGAGGTAAGGTAATTAGGAAGAGAGTTATCTGTGATGCAAAGGAAGTTTCCAAGCTTTCTCAGTTTCTTTTTACAGATTCAGAATTGCTAAAGAAATAAAATTATTTTCTGACTGGGAACATTATGCTTCTCTGAAAAATAAGAAGCATGTGGATTATATTGCTATACAATTTGTGCTTTATTAAAGGTAAAAATAATTCTGTGTAATTGTGCAGTTAATTTTAAATAGAAACCACAAAATTATTTGCAAAAGTGACTGTGTTTTGCAAAATGGAAAATTAAGGACAGAGAGGTTAAAGACATGAGTTTTAGAAGTGTGGAGCATTTAGAGTTCCACTTAAAGTCACAGGGAGTTGTAAGTGCGCAGCACCTCTGAAACTCAAATTTGTCCAAGTAGTCAGCCAACCTGAGAACAGAATTTAGATCTCTGCACCCCTCTTGCCTATGCTCAATCCCTGAGACTATGTGTATGTTCCAATATATATTTAATTACTAAATTAATAATTACAAACCCATATGGTAATTGTTTTTAGTTCTCTTTGATGTGGATTGTGCAGACCTCTCGGTAGGTGCCGAGTGTCTTGGGAGGTCATGGACAGTCTCCTGAGGGTGTCACCATGGCAACAGTGATGCAGAATTTCCAAGCAATGTGCTTACAAAGGACAGGGGAGAAAAGGACTCTTACATATTATGCAGGCTGTCAATGTCTGTTCAAACACAGGGAACACAGTTGGAATGCTTCTTAATAAGGTTATTATTGCATTGTCTCAGCATAGAAATGATGCACTAGAAACTATTGATTAGCAGCTGAAATCCAGAAGTACAGTCAAAGCAGTGAGTATGTAACTCTGCCATGTCCTGATTTTCTTTGTAGTTGCTATTCTGTCTGTCCTGCGACTACTGCAGTGTGGCTGTGCAGCTAAAGAAACTAATTTTGAGAAAGTGTTAAGTTTGTGGGTTTGTTTTTATTTTGATACTGAGCAAGTGGCCAAGTCTTCAAGTGGCCACTTAGTTCCCACTGTTTAGGTTAACCATGTTTAGAGATGGGCAGGAACCTTTTGACAAAATCTTGGTCTTCAAAGGCACCAGTTTATTAAAGCCCCCAAATTTACATGCTTTGCTTTTCAGCAAAACGCAAGCATGAGAGCCTTCTGAGTTTTCAAATTTCCAGAAAGCTGTGCTAGACACATTGCCTCTGAGTCAGTGATTTCAAGACTTCCAGCCTGCTTCCTGCAAGCCTGAGCTCTGGAAGGGCTCAAAGTAGAATTCAGCTCTGGCTTTGGATTAGGAAGCTCCAAATTCCTCCCGATAGGGGTCTCAGGGCTCCCAGGTTACTGATGGTGCAACTCTGGAGCTGGAGAACTTGACGAACATCAGTAATCCTACCTGGGGTCATAGTTCCCAGACCTGCTGGGTTCCTGCATATTGGTCCAGAGTGCTGCAAAATCTCACAGTCTTCCCTGTTATTTAGGTACTGTAGTTTGATTAGAATAAATCGTACTTTTTCTCCTCCCTGAGGAGTTTCAAAAAGTCTAGTTTCCATTTTGTGACAGAATAGATCATGTCATAGTCCTGCATGCAGGTCTCCTATTTTCCTCTAAGCAAGATTTCTTTGTTCTACCTTCCATGCTATCTGCTCTGAGGGAAAGGAAGAGGGAGGAGGAAATGAGGAAAGCAATATTTTCATCTTTGTAAGTGGGGAATTCCCATATCACAGTGAAATGCAGCTCTGAAAAGAAATAAAACAAGGAACTGGGCAAGTACGGTAGAAACTCCCATCTGCTAACTTGAGATTTGGAGTTTCCCTGCACTGAAGAACAAGTGCAAGCTCCACCCATAAAGTGTAAGGAAAAACTGTCACTGTAGAACACATGCTGACCTTTCTTATTCCTTATTTTATTTATTCATTCAATGCTACACTTGTCAATCTGCAATACATAACTTTTGTTACTGTAAATCTAAATGGTGACCATAGTGTTTTCTTTGATGTTTTGTTTCTGCTGCTTTAGATTTCACTCTTTTGTAGGGAGCTCTCTATATTTCTAGAGACCAGCCAAGAATTGTTTATCTGAGATCCCCTATTATAAAGATAATGTGCAGTTTTAAATTGCACTGTATTTAGGGATATTTGGACCAGTGATTATCTACACATTATAGTCATAAAAGAGGAAAATTAAGAGATGAACACTGCAGGAGGTATATAAATGGATACTTAAAGGCTTTAAAATGGTTCTTCTTGCTTTCATACTCATATTTCTTAGCACTTTATAATTTACAGCTGGCAAAATGGTTGTCATGGAATGTTTTGTCAAGAGTTACATTCATTTAACCCTCTGACCAAGCTTCCTAAACTAGTAAACATTAAGTCCTTGGAAAGCATATTTGGCAGGCCAAAGACTTTATTGTTTCTTTTTGCTTCTGTGCACAAAGCTGTCACTTCTCTATTTGCTTTTCTGTCTGTTGTACATTCTCTGAAGTTTAACAGATATAAAGCTTTTTTCAGTAAAACCTTGGAGTATCAAATATAATCAAATGCTCGGATCCTGGATATAATGTGTCTTCCTGTGAACCAGGATGTGCGTGTGTTGGAGATAATGTCACTGTTAATCTCATCTACTTTATGGGAAAGCAAACTGTTGGTCTCTGAAATGGCTGCTATAGATATTTGGATTTTGAAAAGAACCCCACATGAGTTTACAGAATCATAAATAGGACAAGAAGGGTTTGCAAAGCTTTGCCCACTGTGTCTCTTAGGTATGATACAGGACCAAATTGCCTTTCTTTTTAAAACTACCCTTTATATATTTGAAGACTGTTATCCTGCCTCCCCTTGGTCTTAGCTGAGTTCTAATTTTTCTTGATCATTTGAGCAAGTTTTCTAGATCTGATCATTCTTGCTGTTTGCTTCTGAACATCTCTTACCAAAGGTCCACATCTTTCCAGAAGCACCATGCTCAAAACTGTGCAATGCTTCAGAGTGGGTTTTACCCATGCACAGGTGAGCAGGAGACTGATTACTTTGTGTATCTCACAGATTCTATTCCTTTTCTGTACAGTCCAGGTAGTGTAAAACTGTTGGCAGCAGGAGAAGGGAAAGAGAAGTTTTTGCAGGCCACATGTCTTTCACTTTTCTTAAATGAATGGTCTGTCAGACAGCATTGGGCTAATCGCATGAGTAAGACATGGAGGATTCTGACTTCAATAAATGCTATCAATTTATGTCATCTCAACATTTTAAAATACATTGTGGGAGTTTTAATGCATTTTTCTATCTGATTTTAATTTAATATAGTTTCACATCTGGCTAAGTAGAGATAAGTATGCTGGTTATTTCAGAGTTTACAAAGTTGCTAGGTCAGTATTTTGCAGCCAGGGTTTCATAATAGTCATCATAACACCAGGGCTCTAACAGAGTATGCAACTGCAATCCATGGAGAATCATATTAGCATTTCTGCATTGCTAATTCTGACAATGGTAACATACTTCAATTTGATAAGAATTTCATTAATGCGGCATGGGCCTGTGTCCTAGTTTCACATTGCTTTAATATTAATGACAACATGCCTGAGACTAGATCGCATTTAAATGTCAGTAGAATTGGTGGGTGGACCAAGATGAGAATAAATTATTCACATACAAACAAGTGCATTAATGATTTTCTGTAAGACTTTTAACTTTTGGGAATGGCACTTATATACCTGAAAAGAAGCATTAAATATGTCTGGCAGGAGAAAACTGCAATATGTCTGAATTTCTTGCCAATTTACAGGAGTAACAGATGTCTATTTCCTCTTCTTATGTAAAGGAATAATTTAAATCTAACCTCAGACTGTAAATATCAAAGATATTCCAAACAAAACAGGCTTTTTTATCAATTCAGGGCAAGGTCACCTATAAATATTTCATTAACCAAATTCATTAATTTCAATTACACAGAGTGAATCTAATCCAATCACTTTTCATCTCAACTACAATTATAATATAAAATGGGCTGAAGCCACCCTGGGATATCCAAAGCTGAACATTAGGAAAGTAATATTTCAAATGAATTTTACTGGACAGTGTTGCTGTTTATAAGAAGTACACTGAAGTACATTGAAATTAATAAGGACAGGTCAATTTAATTCCTCTTCAACATTACTAGTCTTGTAAATTTGGCTTGAATATGAAATTTGACCTTTTTTTTTCCCAGTTCCCTTTGATGTAATGACATACAATATGCAAAGACAAAAACAAAAGAGTGATACAAAGATTTTCTGTGCTAGAAAATCTAACAGAGATGATGAAATACTGAAGACCTGTGAATGAAAGACATGACAAGCTTCTTTCTTGTACTCCTCCCAGCCCCGTCTGTGTTTTTTGTCTGAATGAGTTATTAGTTTCTCCCAGAGTTCCCTTCATCTGAGTGATACACTGCATGTATAAAGTATCAGGATGGTGAAGCAAAATGTAGAATTAACCTATTGAAATTATGCATCTGTATTCAGGTTTATTTTCCATGTTTACATTTCATGTTTAGATTTTCTTAGCCTGACTGTCGCATATAGCTGTCACTGAACTGTCACTTACCATCGCCTGGCTAAGTGGTTTAATTAATTCTCTGTGCCCAAGAAAGTGGAAACTCCAGATATTACATCTTTGAGAGGGCCAGCTCTAGACTGCAGATACATCCCCAAAGTGCTCAGCTGGGAGCTGGGGAGAGACTGTGCTAGAAGCCATCTCAACGATTTTTAAAAACGAAAGAGGCTATTTGTTTTCAAAGATTTTAAATGTAATACATATTTTCTTCATGTATTGCACAGTTAGTGGGATTATGAAAAGCATGATGAAAAATGCACTGAAGTCTATGGGAGTCTCTTCATTGGTTTAAGATCAGACCTTTAATAAGAATGCTCTGTTCTGTCATGGAGGAAACATTGGCCTCACTCTCCAAAATGCCAGATATGGTGAGACTGTCACTCTAGGATTCAGTCCTAAAGTGAATGGAGCTGATGTGCTGCTGTATCATAACACAGATGTTATGAAATCTTCTTGCTCCATGAGTATGTCGTGGCGCTGATTCCTGAGAGGAATTAAGACATATATAATTACTTATGCACCGTATGTGTGAATAACATCAGGCTTCCACTTCCAAGGTGACATTAGCGCTGAATTTTGTTTAACGGGCAGATTCACTCCTGAGAAAAGAAGACGCACCTCTGTTTTCTGTGCTGACATTGTAACCGATGAAGCGGGCACCAGCGGTTGGGTAAAGGGTCCCTGGCATCACGGTACTCCAGACAGCACTGGTTGTGACTGGAAATGAAGTGGGTGAAAGACGGTTGGGATGGGCTCTGCACTCAAGTCAGTTGGATTTGCCTGTTTCAGACAGGACTTTAAACTATTCATATAGTTGTTAGGGAGATCCTCTGTTACTCTTAATTCCCACCTTTATTCTGATGTGTCTCTGTTGCTTTTTAAAATGAGCCTTCATTGTCATTGTCAGCAATTAGCTTTGATAGAAGCATTTAAGATTGCCAGCAACATGGTCTGTAAAGACCTGCTGGTAGGACTTCTTTTATTCCTGATCTCTGAGTTGGCAAATGTCTTCCTGTACTCAATGACTTGTCTTGCTACGTTCAGAAAGAAACCAGTTCCATGGGTCTCTTCTAGCTTAATGTATTGATTAGTTATGCGCACTTAACTGTAGCAGGATAGTTGTAAATGTGTGTGTTAAGTGTACCAATAATTTCACATTAGAACATTGATTTTTCAGTCTTTCTGAACTAGAAAAAGGGCCAGGAGGGGTGCAAAGGAGAAAAAAAAATCATAACAGTCAGCTCAGCCACATTTAACAACTCTATACTAATATTGCACAAATCTTGATTCAGCCAGCGAAGTGTAAAAAGCAAACATGTAGTACCCTATAAGAAGTAAATTAGATTTTAAAAAATCAGGTTTAATATTTCAGAATGAGATTAGGACAGGGAAGAAGACTTCTAAATATGATTATAAACTAGCTGCTATGGGTTATTTACTTGATTTGGGATGTTGAGAAGCAGAGAATGTGATATTAATCTTTAATATAATTTAAATGTTAGGGAGGGTGTTCAAATAGTTACAGCACTACTGATTGTGATGAAGAGTGTATAAAGCAGGGCTTTATCTGATATGTAAATCTAAAAACATGCTTGGCATAGGTTACAACCTCTGCAATTATTTTTATGAAATACTTGCATAAAAGGAAGGTGAGTTGAAAGACTCTCAGTCATTAGCCTAATGCTGCAGTAGCTGATATTCTCATAACAAGTTATTTTAACATGTAAGATTTTCAATGTGTATTCTCATTGGTTTATAAAAATCTCATTTTATTTAAATGCTTATTGATACATTGATAAGTGTGATAAGATCTCAATTACATGTCTTAGCTCTAGAAGACTGATATCTACACAATGTGTTTGTCTACAAACATAAACCAACATAATGTTTGCCCTTAGTCTAGAGACATCAGCATTTGAGATAATTGGAACTGTTAACTGTTTCAGTTAGAAGCATAGATTTAAGACTAATTACTCTAGGCTGAAAGATTATTCCATTGATGACCATGATAAGAAAATTATATTTCCTTCACTGTGTTGATGATTTTGTTTCTTATGTAGTTGAAGATTCCAGCTCCAGAAAAGGAAGAGCTTGACCCTACCAAAACATAGGTGAATATTTGTTGATAACCTCACTATGACTTAATCATACTTCAAAGGCCTGGAATTATGATCAGGCCTGGGCTATCTCAGATTATAGAACTAAGATGTGTGCAGTTCATCTTCAGTTGTACCCATAGAATTTCTTCTGAGTGCAGCCCTTGTCTGCATAGTTATATATAATGGCCAATTACTCTTTTGAAATCACTTACAGATAAAAAAAATACAGACTAACTGGCACAAATATCCTTTGAGCTGAGTTTTTTATTGGCTGAGATGGCACAGCTTCATAGATTTCCAAACTAAATCATTATCAAAATCCAACATATTTAGTTTTTAATCTAGGGTACATCTTCAACTGAACATTGAAATTTCTGAGAAGTTTATTGATGTTTTGCTAAAATATAAAGTATAGATAGATATGCCTTCTTCCTCCCCAGCTAAAGTTTTTACAGTCTAGAGGTAGTAAAAGGCATTACCTTATGGAAAGCCTCAAGGTGAGAATGGTGAATCCAAGAATAAACACTGACTGTGAGAAGTTGCTGACACTATTCATCTGAGAGATCCACATATTTTGAAGGTGCTAGTCTTTGTTTTAGAGTGCTTAAGCAGTGGAAATACTGGTTAACAGAATAAGTTAGAGAGTTCAGAACTGTAGTTTAGCTGCTGTTGCCAAATCAGTGTGGAAGAGACACTATTTAGAGCAAAACAAATAAATTTATCTAGTCAGGGGTGCTCATTTAATTAATGTATTGACTTGAGCTGTGACATTAGCTTGCTCTTGATACTGAATATCACTTTTACATATAAAGGACTATTATTGTTTCACTGTGTCACAGTTTCTAGCCTACTGATTAGACTACCCTTGGGGAAACAGTCTGTTTGAAGCCCAGTGGGCAGAAAGGGGAGTTGACTGTGTTGCTTGTAAATTGAACAGCTTTTCCAATTCTGGATATTGTTTTGTGTCAGATCATGTCCACCAGTATACTTCTGAGATCTGGACCCAACAAAGTATCTCTAGAAAGTGTAATAAAAACTTGTGTCCATTAAAGAACCACATTATTCTGAGTGGGACTGCAGTGAGGTTATGTGTAAGGAAGAACCTTTATGTACAGGTCATGCCAGACTGTTCAACACTGACAAAATACTGGGGCGTATTTATCCCAGAACAAAGCGTTAGCCACCTGAGGAATTTTACTTGCATAAACTTAGGTGATAAGTAGATATTCAGGGTATCTTAAACCTTGATTTCAACACCTGAGTTTTGTAAAAGAACAGAAAAGCTCTGTTTATGTTATTCATTCATCAGGTTTCTGTTTTGATCAAGCAGTGCTGGGTCAAGTGTTGAAGGTAGAAATGCGTGTGAGATACAGATCCTAGCAGGCTAAGAAGGTTTCAATCACATTTCAGATGAGTAACCAGTGCAGGTTCTGGGGTGTTATTAGACAGATGATAGCCCTTCTGGTAATGGTCTTTTGAAGGGATACAGGAGGAAGACTGAGGAATGCCCTTCTTTTTAAGCTGCATAACTGTGCAGCCAGTAAAGCATCACCGGATCTGAAATGAATCAATGATGCATGCTTGGGAGGAGGGAGATTTGGAGTTGGTGTGTGTGTACTGGGGCTGAAAGCACAAATAGCCTGGAAAGAGGGATGATTTTTTCACAGCCTTGATCAGCACAATTTCTTTTGGTCCATACTGAAAAATTTTGCTGGCCTAAAATGCAGCAGGGTTAGATAATGATTTGTAGAGTCTAATGGCTGATATATTCTGGGCTGCTGTTCATGAAAAAGTTTTTACATTCTAGAGGTAGTAAAAGGTGATACCTTATTTGAAGTCCCGGTTGAGCAAGCACATACTTCATTTCCACTGTTCCACTGTGTTAGTTAAAGTGTTTTGTTCTGTGCTATTTCAATGGGGAAATGAAGCATTTTTCTTTGAGTTCAGCTGAGTGGTCAGCATCCTGTGTAACTTTCACTCGTAACCAACACCTGAGCTCTCTTCAGTAGCCAACATGGCTAATGTTTGTCATATTCCCTCAGTGGTTTCTTTATCTCCACCCAATGAAGCAAGAGGTCAGCAGTATCTTTCATTCATTTCACTGTCCGTGGTGACTGAAACTTGCTAAAGTTTTTATTTTAAATTAGGTTCCTTAAAGGGTACACATTGTGTATGTGCCAGACAAGATGATGTCAAAGCAGTATCTTCTCTTCTAGGAAGAGAAAGTAGTAAGACCTGTGACTTTTCATAACTATTCAGAAAGTTCATGCCCAAATTCCCAGTCACATTCCTAGTCTAGATGAGTTTTTTCTCCTCAACCTTCTGTTGTGCCACAGCAGGTGCTGTCATTAAACACAATTGTTATCTTGTAGTGTTACAAGTTCTTAAAGTTGAAGGGACAAGGTCTTATACCTGATTTGAAATTTCATGGAAATCAGTAACAGTCAACAATAAAAGGGCTTGATTAGCTCATAATAACTTATTCTGCAGAGATGTGTTGTAGTGATCTTTACTAGTTGGCAATTCCCAAGCATTTAGGGCTGCATGTCCATCTGCGTTCCATTGCTGTGCCAAGATGTGATGACAGTGTGAGCAATGTGAGTCATGTCAAGAGTCCTCCATGTTACGGTGTCAAATCCTGTGCTTCTACGAAAGATGAAAAACATTATTTGCTTCTCTAGAGGAAGTTAGTTTCAGGCAAGAAACCAGGAGTGAATAAATGAAGGGCTGGGTATCCCAAAGGGTAACAAAGAAATGATTGTATTGTGTCTTCTCTTTCTCATGACTTTAGCCGTCTCAATTGGTGCAGTCTGAGCAAGGAAATTTTAGAAATGTTCTTTCTCTGCTTCCAAATCCTTTACGCTATCATTATCACTTCAGAGAAGTATACTTTTATTTATTTATTTATTTATTTATCTGTACTTTTATTCCTCTTGTGAAGAAACCAGTACTAACATGAAGAACAATGTTATGTTCCAAGTTATGTTATGTTTCTGATTGTAGTATTTTGTATTTAAATTCACAGAATTTGAATAAAGCCACTGTTGTCTACGTTGAGGTTGTTAAAAAAGAGAAGCAGAGACTCTTATGGTGCTGGTGTTGGAAGCCTACTTCTGAAATGATGTTAGAGAATAAAAGCAGCAGCAACAACAGCAGTGGTAGTCTCCATAGTGACAGAAGAGCTAACAACAGACCAGCTATTTAAATGGGAGAATAATGATATTTGTTGCTTTTAAAAGAAAGGAATGTCTCTATGACAGTTTGAACAGTTTTGAATCTCTATTTATTTACCTTCAGAGACCTAAGCATGCAAGACAGCAGTACTCTTACTTCTTTATTTCCTTTCTTTCCTACATCTCCTCCTTCTCCACATATTTTCTCAAAACTCTGTCTGGCAGCCTGCTTGGTGCACTTGTAGAACACAATTCACTGTTAGGTTTCAGATAATCAATTAGAAGACTTGCAGTGGTTTCTAATCTGGGGAGGAAGTTATCTAAAAAAACACTTAGGCTGTAGTCATACATTTGTGGAAAAAGTGAGAGATATTAACCAGAGCTATCAAACATGGGAACCTAAAAATAACTACTTAAATCCATCCCGAAGCATGTTAAATATTTGGAAGTATTTATATTAGGTCCTAATACAGTATACTTTCTGCCTTTCCAAGTGTGTTTTGTTAGAAGCAAGGAAGTGAAGTGAAGTGAAGTGAAGTGAAGTGAAGTGAAGTGAAGTGAAGTGAAAAACCTGTGTGAACACCTATTTATCATGACACCAGTAGTTTTACCTGCTGGTGTTCTTACAGAATCACAGAATCACAGAATCCTAGGGGTTGGAAGGGACCTCGAAAGATCATCTAGTCCAACCCCCCTGCCAGAGCAGGGTCACCTAGAGTACATCACACAGGAGCATATCCAGGTGGGTTTTGAATGTCTCCAGTGAAGGAGACTCCACAACCTCTCTGGGCAGCCTGTTCCAGTGCTCCGTCACTCTCACAGTGAAAAAGTTTTTCCTGATATTTACATGGAACCTCCTATGCTCCAGTTTGCATCCATTGCCCCTTGTCCTATCATTG
>VZRW01006181.1:360333-431549 GCA_013398125.1 Aegotheles bennettii | reverse complement strand
AGCTTATCTACGAGGATGCTGTGGGAGACAGTGTCAAATGCCTTACTGAAATCGAGATAAACCACATCCACTGCTCTACCATCATCTATCCACCTAGTTATTTCCTCATAGAAGGCTATAAGGTTGGTCAAACATGACTTACCCTTGGTAAAACCATGTTGACTGCTCTTAATGACCCCCTCATCCTTGATATGCCTAGAGATAGTGCCAAGAACAAGTTGTTCCATCACCTTTCCAGGGATGGAAGTGAGGCTGACCGGTCTATAGTTACCCGGGTCCTCCTTCTTGCCCTTCTGTAGACTGGAGTGACATTTGCTATCCTCCAGTCCTCAGGCACCATTCCTGTTGCCCATGACTTACCAAAGATGATGGAGAGTGGCTTAGCAATGACCTCTGCCAGGTCCCTCAGCACCCTTGGGTGCATTCCATCCGGACCCATCGATTTATGGATGTCCAGATTACTCAACTAATCCCTAACCCAATCCTCATCTACCCACTTCTTCTTTCAGTTCTTACTTCCCACTTTCTCTTACTCCACTTCTGGGAAGGATTAGAGATGTTTTTAGTGGACTTTTCCTAGTCTGACTTAGAAAAACCCCCTGGAAACCATTTCCAAAAACCTCAAGGATAAGAAGGTGATTGGGAGTAATCAGTATCAATTTACAAAGGGGAAATTGTGCTTAACGACCCTGATAGCCTTCTACAATGAGGTGACTGGGTTGGTGGACCAGGGAAGAGCAGTTGATATTGTTTACCTTGACTTGAGTAAGGGTTTTGACACTTTTTTCCACAATATTCTCATAGACAAGCTGATGAAATATGAATTTGAAAGATAAACAGTGATCTGCATTGAATACTGGTTAAATGGCTGGGCCCATAGCATTGTGATCAAGTGGCACAAAATCCCGTTGAAGGCAAGTCACTAGTACTGACTGGACTGCTGACAGAGGTCAATACTGGAGCCAAGCTGTTTAACAACTTCATTAATGACCTGGATGCTGGGACATTGTGTTCATGCAGGAAGTTCACAGATGATGCAAAACTGGGAGGAATGGCTGATGCAGGAGAGGAAATGTCCTGCCACTCAGAGACACTTGGACAGGCTGGAAAAATGGGCAGAGCGGAATCTGATGAAGTTGGACAAGGGGAAATACCAAGTCCTGCATCTGGGGAAGAATAATCCTTGGCACTAATATATGCTGGGGACTGACTGGCTGGAAAACAGTTTTGCAAAGAAGGACATTGGGGTCCTGGTAGACATTAAGCTAACCATGAGCCTGCAGTGGTTTTCTGGGCTGCATGAGGAAGATGACTGCTAGAAGGTTGAGAGAGATGGTCCTTCCTCTCTACACAAAACTGGTGAGGCCACGTCTTGAGTGCTGAGTCCAACTCTGGGTTCTCCAGTAAAAGAGAGGTGTGAATTTGCTAGAGCAAGTCCTAGCTTCACTAGGATAATGAAGGGACTGGAGCATCTGCCATATGAGTAAAGGCTGACAGACCTGGGCCTGCTAAGCCTGGAGAAAAGAGGGTTTAGGAGGGTTCTCATGAACCTGATTAAATGCGAGAGACGTTGTGGATACTCCCATCTATGGAGGCAATGGTTTTCTATTACTTTTCTTTTGACCTTCCCTCGCTCCGCATATCCCTGGATACATAAAATACATTTTGATGGACCATTTAAGTCTGTATGAAGTACTTTGGACTCTTGTCAGTAGTGAACTGCACCTAACTTACTCAGTAGCAATTCCAGTGCTCAAGGTAGTACTGGGGTTATTATTTCATTGCAAAGTGCATGACTGGATGGTGCCATGTGGTCCTGATAGGGCTGTTAATGACACAGCTTCCTCCTGTTCCTACGTTTTTGCACAAATTACACTTGAGTAGAGCATCATTTCTGGATGGTAGATTCGTAGCCTCTGCCATATGACAATGGTGCAATCCTGGAAATCAGGTAATAAAGAACAGGCCTGGCTCTAAAACAGAGTCAAATTAGGCACAGTACTTATGACAGCAAAAAGCAGACAGACTAGTTTATCTAACTGGGGTCCCTGAAAAGTCAGATTGTCAGCTAGTGCTACCATTACTTTCAAATAATGGATGAATGAGGTGCTATCTTTTGCTGAAATAGAGAGATCCTCACAGAGGTTGCTTCAGTTTTCATTTATATTCCTGTGACTGCCTGTTTTTTCTCCCTCTTCTCATTTCCCTACAACCATTCACCTAAAAGGAGAGACCCAGTCCTTGTCCAGGTTGTGAGGCGTCTTCTCGCATGTTATGTATCTCAGAAGCCTTCTGCTGGCTCTTTTGTATCTCGATCTTACTGTCTGTGACAGTGTCACTATCTGTCATATTAAAAGTAAAGACATATCATTCTAGCTTCAAAATAATTTGATCTTTATTGCTACAACCTTGTTGGAAATATCAGTTGGATTATGAAGAACAGATTTAGAGATGCTGGGTTCAAATATGTCAAGAAAAATCGTTACAAATGTAGTTTTCACAACCATAGTTACCGTCCCTGCTCCTGTGCGTGAAAGATGATCAGTGTAGGAATTCATATGGATTCAGAGACATACCGTGGCATAACTAACTAGCACAACTAATTTCTAAGACAAGTACATATTCATATATTTTCATTCATGATTTTACAGAACCTTAATTAATTTCCTAATTTTTCCCTACAGATTTCCATTCCCTCAGATCCACTATTGTGGCAGAAGTCTTTGTCAGTGCATCACTTGTCCTAGGATCATTATCACCTCAATTTTTGGGTGTTACTGTAGCTAAGTTTGTCTCTCCACAGCTGATAATGAACAACTTGGATGTTTCTCCCTGTTAACTCATATGCTGGTTTGGGATCGCTCTCAGTATGTAGGAGTTACATGCTGTCATCAGAACACTGCCCAGCCTGTCAGTCAGGTAAATGCTTTCGTTATTAAGCAGTGGTGAAATCATTAGCATGCTCTGTTCATGGTCTAGCCTAGCCGTGCCCAAGGGACATTTTTATTTCTAGTTTGAGGTAAGGGACAACTGATATGAAAACTTGATATTGTAATGAATTATCACATTCATGAATCATGGATAGTCTTCAAGAAAGTGTGAATACAAAAAGAAAATCCTAGGGTACATATTTATAAATCCATTCAGAGACCATCCTGATTCAGGGAAAGGGATTCATGGGATAAAAATCATGGCTGAGAACTGGATCCAACTGCCCAAGCATCCCAACAGCTTTTTAAAACAAGAGGAAATGACCTTAAATTGCAGCAGGGGAGATTCAGATTAGACATTACAAAAAATTTCTTCACAGTAAGGGTGGTTAGGTATTGGAATAGGTTGCCCAGGGAGGTGGTGGAGTCACTGTCCCTGCAGGTGTTCAAGATGTATCTGGATGTGGCACTGGGTGATATGGTTTAGTGGTGATGTAGGTAGGTGGTTGGATTGGATGATCTTGAAGGTCTTTTCCAGCCTCAATGATTCTGTGTTTCTATTCTATGATTCTAAATGAATAGAACAGAAAGGAAAGCTCTGGGAGATAAACTGAAAAACAGATGGCTTTAAAAAGTACTTTTTTACAGCTCTGTAAAAATAAGATTTTTTATTTTTCTGTTTCAGATCTGACTTTAGTAACTTGTTAATAAATTGTTTATGAGATAATTTTATTCTTTTTTCTTCATTTTTCTGTTTTTAAAAAGGTGATTTAAGGTGGCAGGTTATGCAATAGCATTGCATGGAGACTGCAGTATCCTGCAATAATATCCCACAATATGCAGGGACTATTCCACTCTGTAGTAACTTGTCATGTCATACAAGCTCAAAATACTAAGAAAAAGTAGTGTTCTCTCTGAAGGTGTGTGGGCTGTTTCAACATCTGGTAAAACAGATGTCTTGTCTGGGAGACAGATGACAAGCATTAGCTAGAGAAGGGCTGTGAAGTGCCCAGAGAAATTGTGGCTACCCCCTCCCTGGCAGTGTTCAAGACCAGGTTGGATGGGGCTTTGAGCAACCTGGTCTAGTGGGAGGTGTCCCTACCCATGGCAGAGGGGTTGGAACTGGATGATCTTTAAGATCCCTTCCAACCCAAAGCATTCTATGATTCTATGATAAGAATGTAGGAAAATGCCTGAGCCCTTGGGATCTCCTGTATATCACTTTTAAGGTGATGTATTGCAAATATACTATGGATATCCTGCAGTTCATCATCAGCAAAATCTATCAGTCCTATCTAGGCTAGTGCTAGACTATGCTATCTACTTAGCTGCATAGGCATCAGCCATAGGATGATCAAGGAAACCAGTCAAACAAAAGCACTACAAGTGTCTGCATCTTAATCATAAGAATAATGTAAGTAATATTTGTCAAAGGACAAACAAGGACTTTGAGAAGTACTTGGAGTGTTCACACAAAATGAAGTATATGTACACTCGTGGTATCAGGATTCTTCTTAGGAATAGAGCTGTCAAGGAAAACAACAACATAAATGGTTGCAAGAAGAATGGACAATGTCTCTCTTGCCACATGTCTCTGAGTTTGAAGGTATTTGCATCACAGCTTAATGCCTTTTTGTTGAATAGCTGTGTCCTTCAGATGCAGTGTCAACCTCTCTCTCAAAGAACAGATAGTGAGGCAACTAAATTTTCTTATTTTGAATATCCAGTTCTAATTTCTGATGTGCCTACAGTCTTTCACATTTGAAAGATATCCAAAGTTAAAATTCCATGAATGCATCTGTAGGCTAGTATTTATTTAGTCAGTTATCCATTTTGAGGGCATTGACATGAAAGGAACAAGCAAAGAATGACAAAACCTCTAAGACTTTTGTATAAAATAACTCATGTTCTCAGAACAGCATCATAGATAAATATTTTAATTTCAATAAATTTGCTTCTTTCTGTCATCACTTTATTCTTTTTGATGTGTCAGGCACATTCACAGCAAATTTCTGTACAAACTTTGGTAAACTCAGGGGTTCTAATTGTGACACATACACTGAGCTGGAGTCTATGAGTTTGCTTTTGCATGTAAGGGGCAAGATTCCAACAGCTGAATGTACAAATACACATTCTTCTTTCAGATACATTGAAGATTTTGGAAGGTATGTGATGTCCGTCTGCATTCATCCTCTCCATAGTCTTGTATTTGAAATAAGGACTTGGTTGTTTTATATTAATTATTTTTTTCTCTGTTTGTAATCAGCCATAATATTTTATGTATTCAGGTAACTTGCCACTAGGATCTCATTTATTTTCTGCTAACTGTTGTTGGTGATTACTGTGAAGACTGACAGTAACAGTGGCTTAGATTTCTAATTATGTTGGTTTTAGAGATTCAAAAATATTTGAAACAACTTTAATAAAAAAGAGTTAATCAACTTTTCCTGCAAAATATAACATTTCCAATTATAGCTGACAAGTAATTTGCTTAGATAATACAAGAAATTCCAATACCTTTGTGTAGCTGTTGTAACAAATAGAAACAGATGAATTAAATACTCAAGAAAGTACAAATGTTTTTCTTAATGACAAACACCATGTGATGATAGATTTATTTCGACTTTTTGACTGTATCTTGGCGTGAGAGGCTATTCATCAAAATTGACACTTGGAATAGAGGGCTGTTAAAGGGAAAATTTAATAATTCTTGAAAGACCACAGACATTATTCTCATGATAAATCAGAGATACAGTAGGTTCAAAAACCCATCAAGAAATGAGCATTTATTGTCTGTACATGATATGTTAGGAACTTATGCGTTTACAAAGAGTGTACTTCACCTTTCTGAGAATGAAGTGCAGCTGAGAACTTTCATCTAGTTTAATTTTCAAGTTTGACTTTTCTTCCCATAAGACCCTGTCTCTGTACGAGTCTTTACTCAAGCCAGCAGAACTAGAAGAAGAATTTTCAAAGCATATGTCTGACCAATATTACTTTCCTGTATCTCTACAAATATTTTTAATGAACTGGTTCTGTGTCAAATGAAGATGACGCCATGACTTTTAATTTGGTGACCCAGAAAACTGATGTTGATGTGACCCAAGGGCTTGTGCATTAAAATTGATCTGTGACAGACACCATGTATTAACGTGATACTTGATGCCTTCTCATACTAGTTTTAGACTTTATATTTTTCCTGCTGTCTCTGATCCTTTCTGGAGGGTGGAGTTCATGGCTGGGAATAGCATGCTTAAAGGAAATGAAAGTATGCAGCATTCATGTTGCAAACCTAGACAAAATTGCATTTATTTCTGTAAATGCATATATTTCCTTTTTCTAACACTGGATGAGTGTCAACTCCAGATGATTGACCTAGTCCTAAAGTTTAAAGTGTTTAATGAGACAAAGATAAACAGGATGCTGATTGTTTGCAAGTTTTCCTTTTAAAAGCATTTATCACATTGTTTGAAAGTGAGATTTTCAAGTGTCATCTGCTTAAACTGGCCTGCAACTCAATTTGCAATTGCTGGCTTTAGCTTCCTACCTCTGCCCACCTTAACACCCACGTTTAGGAATAGGTGCTTTTCTTTCCACCTATGTACTGTAAACCTACAAGTTGGAAGAGGTAAACAACAGTGAGCAGAATCTACCTATTGCTAGTAGGAGCAACACAGAATTTTACTTCTCATCTGGTGGCCTGTGCTAGCAATGTGCATAGACCAGTCCCTTCTTTTTTCTTTTATCCTTTTTTTTTTTTTTTTGCCTTACGCCAGCAGGTCTTTTATCCAGCAGTAAACCAGTCCAGCTCACTGATAAGGCATAAAATCAACACCACAGAATGAAAAAAGCTTGGTTTGATGACAGTTCACTGGACTGAATGGAGTCACAATTTGTCAGACCAGCAACAGCTCATACACAAGAAGGGGACTTAATGTGGCTTAGATACTTGCACACTCACGTCCTAAAGCTAGTCTTGTGTGAGAACCGTCTTCATAGTCATGATGATTGTGGCATTAGTTGTGAGTCAGCAGCTCTCAGTGGTTGTGTAAGCATTGCGTAAGCAGTGGCAGGAAGATTTATGGTGTTATCTTTACATGAAGAAGGTTGAAAAGGCAGGGGAGAACATCTTGATACTGACCGTTTGGGGTTCCTAATGTTATAAACCTATGAGCTGACCTTTTTGTATTGATTTTATCTGCACAGACAAACAGTAGGCTGGCATGCTCTGTGCATCTAGACTAAAGATGATTAGTTGCTGCAACAAGTCCCACACACAGTGGTCAAGCTCCCTTACCCTATGAAGACAACATGGATATTGGTCTCTAACCTTTACTAATGCCTTAGGCTTTGGGAACTCATGATCTAGTAGGTTTTGTGGTGGCCATGTAAAAAGACAAAGTTAGGTGACACACTGTCAAGCTATTGTGTGGTAGTATGTTATTCTATATGAAATTAGAGTTTAACCTTTATAAAAGTGTAGTAAAAGTCAACATCTCATGTTATTTCTGCTGTTTGTTTTTAACAGACATGTAAGAAAGACACTGTGTTAACTGATTAATACCAAATTAGAGATTTTATTTTGGGACTGTTAGCTTTATTTATTTTATCAGCAATTCCCTTTTATACTTAAAAAAAAAATCTTATGGAAGAATGTAAGGATTTAAGTTTATTTTTGCCATTACAGAGAATACCTGGAGGAGTGGTTTCAAGATGAAAATTCAGTGGCCCCAGTTTGAGTAGTTAAAGTTGAAGTACAGCTGAGTCGTCATATTTTTACTCAGTTGTCACATATAAAGTCCTCCTGGAAAATGCTGGTGGTTTCTTAAGTGTATGTTATTTGTGTATGGAAAGGGCTGGTCACTCAAAATGGAAGAAACAGCATTCTAATCACTTAGATTATGTAGGTCATCTGAATTGAAGCATAAGTTATATTAAAACATTGTCAGCCTGCAGAACAGGGGCTTCTTGGTAAACCAAGTGACAGTATGGATTAGTACTGAGAAACCACAGCGTGCAGTTCAAACTGCCAACACGATTTAGTAATAGCAAACAAAAATTATCAGAGAACACCTGGAGCATGTAACAGTGCCACAGTTTTATGGAGACCTGATAGACCATCTAGGAAAGTATACAAAGTACATTATGCACTGGAAGCTTTTCTCACTGCGTCCCCTGGATAAAGGCTGGGGCATGATCTGGAGCGAAGTGCTTGTTAAAAGAAAAGGGTTTGAGCCACTCTCCTCAATCCTAGTCTATCCTGTAGAAAAAAATAAGGCATTTCAATAGACACTTTTTTTTTTACATTGGTCTGTGGTGTGAGCTGGACACAAGGTGTGTACCAGCCTAGGCACTGGGGTGAAGGATGGAGTGGTTGCAGCTCCTATTGTGCCCATGGCCTAGGATCCATATGCACAGCTGAAGTGGGTGAGATACAGCCTTTGCCTCTCCCACCTTGGAGGTAAATTTGATGTGCAGCTGGATGGATGCATATTGGGAGAGTGATATGTGGCTATCTCATAATCCACACTTTCAGATTTTGTTTCTTAGCATTCTATGAACTTGTGAGGGATGTTATTCAGGTGCCTCATAGGTGTTTTTCAGTTATCATCTTTGTGCAGTAAAGATCCATATTCTTTTATATGGCACTATCACTTGTTTCCTTTTTATGCAAGTGAAAAATATTTTCATAATTTAACCTTTTATGTCATTGTTTCCATGATCCATTAACACTGTGAACTGTAAATCCATAATACATAAAGATGACATTGGTTTTTAAATGAGAAAAACGGCTTGTTTTTTGGAATGGAAAGCCTAATAACTTAGAGAATTAAGTGAACAAATCAGGCACTGGAAAGCTGAGATGGCAACATCAAACAATATAATGAACAGAGCAATCTTTCTAGGAACAACAGAGGAACAGATAACAGTGAAGTTTATCTTTGCCCTTAGGGAAGCACTATGAAACAGAATACAAGATCGCCTGTTTTCATTAGTAATTTTTTTTAAAAAAGAAAATACCTTACCAGTTATGGGAAAGAAAATTTGTTTTGCTTTTTAGATTAAATTTCCTGAGGCCAGAAAAATATATGGTGTTTATTAAAGTTATTGGATTTTTTTGTGCATAGTCTTTAATTACTTTTCTTGAAATGATGAGATTGTAACACTGAACTTTGATTAGTAGATTCTGTGTCTCTTTGCTTTATTTCCAGAGTTGTATGTCAGAACAAATTTTGAGGATGAAAGGTTCTAGTACTTGATGAATTAGTTAGATGGATTGATGGATCTTATGTTCAAATCATTGAGAATCTGCAGAATCATTTACAGTTGCATTTTTGCAGAAAAACTGCGTAAAGATGAGTTTTGACAAAATTTCTTTAAAATCTAAATGCAGACTTAGATCACAGGTTTGAATTTTCTTGGGTCCAAACTAAAGGAAGTGTTTACACAAACCTCTACAAAATAAGCCATATTCATTCACTTGTTGGTACACTGCGCTTTTGTCTTTTTGAGCATTAACACATAAACTCACCTACCCGAGGTCTAATGTATCTAGCAAGCTATAGCAGTAGTACACCATGTATACAGTAGTATACAGTAGTACACCGTGTCTAAACATCATAATTAAACCAACATTAAACAGCAAAGCAGACTCCTGAAAGTGCTTCTCTGGCTATGTTTCAACAATCATAATCCAGGAGAGTGGTTTTCTCTAAGTTATATTTGGTCTAATTTACTTTTATTAATTACTATACAATTAGTACATGAATAAATGCTAAGTTTTTGCCTCAAACATCTCCTGGTCAAAAGGCCCGAGCAGTTCTTACTCAAATTAATGGAAAGGCTACCACTGGTTTTAATTAAATTTATTTTAAAATTTAAGACACTATTTCTGGGATTATTGGAATGAGGAGATGGTAAAATGGAGAGCTGGCAGGCTTCTCAGGCTTCTTAAGAGGCAAGAGGATGGCAGTGCTAAGAGCAAACAAATGGCATAGATGAGAAGTTCTTCGGTGCCAGGTTCAGTAAGGCCTGACATTTTTATCAGTAAGTTTCCTGATACTGATCCTACTGCTAATACTGTTTTCTTCCTTGAGTTTTCAAACATGCCCAGGTTGATATTTGATGACTTCATCTTCTGTCTTCATCTTCTATCTTTGTACAAGATAACAACAATCTTCATTGTATGCCTGCACATAATTACAAGAAAAGCATGTTTAACTCCCTAGAATCATTCTTGTGATTCTCCTGTTTTTATGTCTTGTCTTCCTTTTGTCTGTAGCTATTACCTAGGGCTGTGAACTCTTTGGTGCTGAGATCCTCTTTTGCTTTATCCCTGTAAGTGCTACCATTCCAGTAGTCTGAAATAGAACCTTTGCTCCGCACCTGCAAATGTTGCAGTAAGAGCGTGCTTTTTCAAATTCTGCCTTTGCCCAGTGAGAGCTGAAGATAGCAAGTATATCCAGTATATGATCCATGAATATTTTTATAAATAGAAACAGCAAAATCCATTCAATGAGTTTCCAAATCCTGCACTCAGTCAATGTTCATAAATTTTTGAATGGATGAAGAGTCATTTGAATTTATTAAAATATTAATGAGCATTGACTAAGTTAACATGAAAGTATGGAGAACCTCTCATAAATGAAGAGGCACTCATTTATATGTGAATACTAATTTGCCTGTTCAGTAATGTGTCCCTGCTGGAACATGTAAGAGGCACAATTAGTCATAATGTCAGGAAACACAGTACTATTACTTTATCGAGAAACACAAAAGCACAAATAGCAAATGTGAAGAATATTGTGAGGAGTACGATGTAAATGTAATAGTACACGCATCTGTAATATTTTTGCATAAAAGATACTCTGAACTATTTTTTTAGGAAGGAATTTGTAAAATTATATATATCCTATAGAAACAGAAAAAAAAGCAGCTGAGTTTAGTGAACAACTTTTATTTTTTAATAATCTTCTTTACTATTCCCAAATTTGAAAAAGATTGTCAAAAAAAAAAAAAAAAAAAAGAAAAAGCACATTACCAGGACTATGGGTTTAAATGGATTCAATGAAGAAAAAGTTTACGGATATATTGTTAGAAAAATGCAACACTTTTAGAAGCTACTATTTTCATACTAGAAGTCAGGGCTAGTGGCAAACTGCTACACAGAGGAAGTGTTGCTCAATACCATCTGACACATTTACGGTAGTCCTGATTCTTCAGTTGTTCTGGTGCAGTGGAAGATTCACAGAATCACAGAATCACTTGAGTTGGAAGCGACCTTAAAGGCCATCTAGTCCAACTCCCCTGCCATGGGCAGGGACATCCTCCACTAGGCCAGATTGCTCAGGACCCCATCTAACCTGGGCTTGAACATCTCCAAGGACAGGGAATCCACCACCCCTCTGGGCAACCTGTTCCAGTGCTTTACCACCCTCCTGCTGAAAAACTTCTTCCTTATGTCTAACCTAATATCCAAATGATACCTCTGTATTTTACACTTCCTCATGAATACTGTAAACAAAAGTTTTCATTTTCACTGGAAATTATGTTCCTCTGTTCATATAAACTCAAAAGATATTTTTCCAATTTTATATGTTCTTTACTGAATTTTTTTTCTTTTTGTCTTGCCTCTGTTGCATCTTCCTGATTGAATGCTGAGTTAGATCTCTGGAGTGTAGAAAAAACAGGGAGCAAGGTGGGAAGCTCCTTTTCTGAAAGGCGTGTAAGATCTTATGCATTTACAAGACTGAGCTTTTCTTCATTTGGGAAAACTAAATTATACTTTTATTGATTCAATTGATACTTTTCTGCACCTGGAGGAAAACTAGTGAACTCGTCTTCATTTCAAGTCCATCTCATACTGATATGGATGGGAAATGACACTGCTGAACACTTTTGAAAATTAAACCATGTGTTAGTACCAAAACTGGAGTTGGATGAGGAGACACTTTTCCTTTTTCACTGTTTCTTCTACCTTGTATGCATCATCAGAGCTCTTTAGGGAAAGGAGCCTGTCCTTCCCTCTTACGACTAGCATTGTAGCTGCAAAAGCACATAGTAGAGATACTTTTGCTTAACAGGCATGTGGGTACATCAGGCTCACATTTCTACCTCGGTGAATAGTTCATTAGTTCTAAAAGGTGGAACCGGTCGTCTCACCCACAGTGACCAATAACCTGATGGTAAATGTATGTCCTTGGGCCCTGAAAACTGGTTGGACAGTATATATCCTGTGTTAGGCAAGTTTGTCTCTAACCCAAAGTACTACTGTGGGCAAGGCTGGAAAAACACCCTTGCCAAAACTGAATTCATGTTTTTGCAGTTTCGTCTTCATCAGATTGTCTTCCTTCTGGAAAAATGTCTTCCTGAAAATCTTTGGGAAAGGAAGCACTGGAAATTTACTTAGTGGCATGAATCCTGCAGGAATTGAAATGGACCTGTGACATAGACTGGGTTTTATATCAGTCTCCCCATGCAAAGGAGAGAGAGCTACATCTCCCGTGGAGTTTGTAGATAACTTAGTAATAATAGATGGATTTTTAACTGAGGACCACTCAGATGTGCAGAGCAATTCAGTGACTTGCTGATATTTGTACAATGGGCCATGGAGAAAACATGGGACGTAAAAAATAGGTTTCTCTGTTCCCGAGGCATTGCCTTTATAATACATATCTCTTCTCATCACTTCTCTCCTTTCTCCTTCACTAGGTACTCTTTCCCTCATGCGGCTTAGCTCAGCTGACCTTTTTTCTCTCCTGATTCACGGGGCTATGGCATCTATTAAAACTGAAAAGGAGGCACAGAAATATCTGAACTCCTCCTGTTTTGACGTCGTGTTGCTGGTCATGGCATTTTTAGAGGTGAAGACACTGTTCTTTTTCTACACAAAAGGTATAGTAATTTTCTACTTTCAAGTATGACTCACATTGTAGAGTGAGGATGGCTTACTATTCAGAGTGGTTTCTGATCCTTTGTTTACAATTTTATTATTTTTCCACTTCCTTCTTCATGTTTTGTGTCAAGAGTGCCTTAACAACCTTGTCCGCTGCTTATGATCTAGATAGAGGTCTGCTAGGTTATCAGGAGATAGTAGATTGTCATTTTTGTCCCCAAAGAACATTGGAAGCCGGAGACAGGTGCGTTGTCAGTCTTTGCATGCATTGCTTGCAATGTTTGTATCCTATGGGAGTTTTTCAGTATTCCATCAGCATGACAAACAAGGATAAAAAGTTATATAATACTGAGCTGTATCAAGTGAAAATTTATTTCTGCAAGGATTAGGTATTTTATTTTACTAAGTATGTGCAAAGTCAGATACTGAGGTGACATTACAGTCACAATGTCTAACCTTCTACTATTCTGGGACAAGGTTTTTCCTGGCAACAAATGTACAACATCCCTTTAGGGAATTTCCAAATAGTGACAAGTAGACTTAGAGAAGAACTTAGAGAAGTGGGAGAATGTGTTTTAGAGTTTTTTATGCAAGAGACGATATTGTGTTCATAATCAAAACTGTGAAGCAGTGCTCATTTTTTTTTGTGAAGACAGGTTTATTTCTTTTCTAGCATTATGAATGATAGATGTAAATTGGATGCAGCCTGATATCTTGATTTTTCTTTTTGCATGAAAAGGAAAATTAAATTTTTAATATAATTTGCACAATGCGTAATAAAGTGACATGGGAAGTAGAGACCAAAGAACTGTTATAAGAAAGGAAATTTCATTTAGTCAGGTTATGATCTAAATTTGTATCTAATCAATAATGACAAAATCCCTGAGGGCAGGGAAACAGTTAGAGTAAGAAAAAAATTTCTTATACACAAAAATCTCTTTTAACCAGGAGACAGTTGGAATTATGCCCAATTGTATATCCATATGATTAAAAACTATCAGTTCTGCATTTCTTCAAGGTACAGTGTATGTTTTCAAAATAAAAAAAGATTTATTTTAATATTGTAAACATTTGGGCATAAATGGATAAACATGAAGAAAGCCATTGGTGCTAGAGGCCGTACCATGCAGGGAGTGACTGGAGGTCATGGCTACCTTGTCATGCAGGTAACGTATAGCAGAAAAGGTATCCATGGGAGTCATGAGGAGACACACATATAGAGCATAATAGCTACTTAAGCTGTGGAAAATACTTTTCCTGACTTCATGATCGGTTCAGTATGTTGAGTGGATGGGGAAGGTAGAAAGAAAATGATGAATTTCATGTTTCTGTTTCCTTGGACATCCAAGCTTCCTGTAGCACTATGTGCTCTCTCCCCCCTGCCCCCAGTCTCTCTGACCCTTTTCTCTTCACCTTCATTAGAATGATTTTTGCAAGTGTCTTGCTAAAAGCAGAGGAGAGGAAGGTTACCTGTGTGGTAACCTTGGCTATGTTCAAAGCACAGGGCCAGCCTTCTACCTGCTCTGCCTGTGCCCAAGGTGCCCTGCCTACTTTGCCCCAGGGGAGACTCAATGTCTGCTCAGTGCATCCCAGCGTCTGCCTTTGCTTTTTAATGTGTAAACACTTTGAGACTGGTGAGTTTCTGTGTGAATTCTCTATATGACTTTACAGATACTGTGTGATATACTGTGACCTCAGCAATAGCCTTTGGATGTTAACTTCAGGAGTTAATTATCATGATGCTTGAGTCTTTCTTAAATGTCATGGTATGTATTTGCTCCGTACAAGCTGACAAACTAAATCCTTAACCTGAGTTATTCAAAATCTAAATGAAGACACACAGGAGGATGTACTGTGAAGACTGAGGAGGGATTTCTCTCAGAATTTAATATGTGCTATTTGTTTGCTTCTTAAGGGCATCATGGAAAATTTACTTTTCAGGAGAGATGGGGTATAAGGAGACCAGTAAATCAAGGTGACGTTTAAGGTAGAATGAACAAAAGGAACTGACAAAGCAGGAGAAAAACTAGTTGAGGCTTATTTCATTGGCAGGGTTTATTAGTGAAGGGGAGATAGAGGATGAAATATGATGGGCTCTGATATTCATCCTGTAATTTAGTGTGTGCATGTGCACTACTGTGTTTTCTTCTTCCCCATGTTATGCATAATTCAGATGTTCCATTCGATGCTGATAAGGTTTCAGATTTATAACAGTTTTAATTTCTAATCTACTCCTGGTGCCTATTATGTCTATATATTATGTCCATATATTATGTCTATTATGAAAAGCCCTTTCTCTCAAAGCCTGCATATATGCTGTTCATGCCAAACTTCTGTTGATATGATTAGGAAATACGGCTTCCAGCTCCCAACTAAAAACACCTGGAAATTTCTGACATTTAATACATGAAAGTTCAGCACTCAGACTGATTGCAGTGTATAACCCTGAAAGCTTTAAATGGTCTAGTAAGTATTTACTGCAACACCATCAGGTAATGGGTGGAAATTGGCTGAATGATCTGTTTCACCATTTGCTAGTATAACTAGCTCTATTTAACATTAGGAGCAAGAGTAAAACAATACTACTACTATTGATATTCAAATTATCAAGCATTACTGTACAATTTTGATTTCTTTTTCTCTCTGCAGCCCTACCCTTTGGAGCCAAAGGGTCGCATTTTTCTCAATTATTTGGGCATTGGGAGTCTCTCCCATGGTTTTATTAAAGGGACCATCTGAATGGAATCTATGTTCATGAAGTTAAGAGGGAATCTTGGGTGTCCAATGGGAAATAGGGAGATTAATGGAAGACCTTTGAATGGGTATGCTTTTTTTTAAGTATGCATTGCAGCCCTCACTGAAAGACTACCTCAAATATTGATAAAAAAATTATATTTTTCCATGATGTCATTGGATAATGATTAGAATTTGTTCTGTACCTGGTTCAAAAGGATAAGAAAATAGGCTTTTTATCATAACCATTGTAAATGAAATGAAATATGTATGCTCAAAAAGATGTTAAAAAAATCAAATGTATCATTACTTTGACAGACTCAGGAATCCTAATGGCATTCAATACAATTATATGCAATTTAAGGAATTTAAAATATTGAATGTAAAACTACAAAGACATAAAGGAATAATTTGTATAAACTGTCAGTCAGAGTAGGAATACATGTTGTACAAATTTTTCCATTTGTCATAACTGAAGAAAAAGAGAAGAGATGTCAAGGCACACTTTTGGATATGTGGTTTAGTTTAAGGGCAGGATAAATGAGTTATGACTCATGTGGTTGGTAATGAAAAAGAGAATCTTTCACCTCAAAGTCCTTCATGTAAATCCCAGTCCAGGTTCCTGTAGTCGCTATCACCTGAAGACTGCTGGGGATCTTTTTATCCTGATGAAAACCAGCGTGAGGTACTTAAAACAGGAAGATAAGCAAGTGGATAGATGTAGAGACTGTTGCTTTCTGATGTTCTTCAGTAAGCTAAAACCCTTTGAGTATCACAGTACTACCTCTCTCATACATATTCTGTTTGGCCAGCCTTTTTTATGTCTAGATTTCTACATCGTAATCTTTATCATGGTCACTGTGAGACCAGAGGTCATCCATAAATGTGAATTATTAGTGCCATGAGAGAGAGTATATATTCAGTTCTTACTGTAGGTCATTTAGAGCCAGACTTCCTTTTTTTTCTTTTCTCAGGCATGGTATAAAGAAAATTGTCAGGAGCAAAATTCATGTTTCTTTTCTGCCCTCTAAGGTTGGAATTCGTGAGCTTAAAGCTTCCCAAAAATCCACCTGAATGAAGTAAATCCAAAGCTCTATTCATGTAATCCACAACTAAAACTTGCACTTTGCTAAGAATGTTTCTATCCTCGTGATCTGCTGTATTCTGATTTCTTTCCATGTCAGACTGGAAACAAACAAGTGGGGAAAGCATAAAATATCTAAAGCCTACAAGGCACTGCAAACATCAAAATTATCTATTCCACATGTGTGGCACTACATTGAGTCTTTTTGGGCAGCATTTGTAGCTTGTTAATTACAGCCAGAATTGCTGCTTTGTTATATTTTACTGAAGACCATCATGAAAGTAAAAGTAAACTTTGGAATATACTTTACAATCCCAGTCTTCCTTTCTTACTTTCTTTTGGGTAATGCATGTTGGATTCAAAAAGAAAGAGTAAGAGATTTACTGCATCGCCTAATGAGTGACTAAAAATGATTGAACTGGAAGTAAACCTTGGAAAAACTCTAAATCCCTCCACTCATTTGGCTCTTGCTGTTTCTGTATCTTGCTGAGCTGTTTGCATGAGCTGAAATATTTTTATTTAACTGGAGAGTAAGTTAACCTAAGGTTATAAAACTTCCGTTTGGGCCTGAAGGAAACTCATTAATGTCCACAGCATGTGGTCCTCTCACGCTTGGACTGCCACCTGTCATCGGCTTAGCCTGAAAGCTTTGACTAAAAGAAACGTGTGGGAGGGTCCGTATATAAATTACAGAATAAAAGAGTATAGCTGTCCCTAGGGAAGAGGTGGAGAGTATTTGAATCAAAATGGCTTTTAAGCTTCCCCAACCCACTGTCCAGTTAAAGCATATTTAGAATTTTGCTGCTTTTTATTTTCCTTATCTGCAGTCTATTCCTGTGCTATATCATTGGGCTAAGTTGCCTGGAGTTCAGAAAGCAGATAAAAGGTAGTCACTTGAAGTGTGTAAGAATGTAATAATGAAAAATGAAGAAGAATTAAACAGGATTGTAATAAGACCCACAGACCTGGGGAAGTCCCCTATTAATAAATCAGAAGAGCAGGTGATTCAACAAACAAATCAAAATGTGTCCTCTGTCATTACTAGTAACACTGTGCTTGAAGGAAGGCTTTTTGTAATGGAAAGTATTGTTAATAAAGAAGACTCTGCAGCCATTGGGATTTTTTTTTCTTAATAACAGTGGTGCCAGTTGGCACTGGATTTCCTAGGTAATTTTCTACATTCCTAATGAAGTAATATATTGAAGCTACTGCAGGGGCATATGCACTCAGGCTTTTGTTGCTGCTGTTTTTTCTATTACCCTCTTCGATGCAAATGGTCAAAGGATAAATATTTGAATTGATAGAAACTCCCGTGGGTCCACAGTGAAAGTTCCAGCTTATTTCTTACCAGAAATGGGCCCAGGGAGGCTCCTTAGCACAGCTGTAGCTGCTAGATTGCACACATGGAGGTGCAGTGCAAGAAGAAGATATTTTGACTGTCTTGGCATAGGGGTTTGCCTGGGTGAGGCTTCTTCCACCCATTTCATAGAGGGTTTGGCTGCTAGGTCACGATTTATTCTGGTGTGAATCAGTATTGCTCCAGTCATATTTTGGAAGTAGAATGATGGGTACCAGCTGAGGTTTTTGCATCCTTAACATCCCAACGTGTCAGCAGAGGGCTGATATACCTACAGGTTCCAGCTGGCATGTCCTATCCTTTATTGCCTAGAGCTTGATGGGGTATTACAGTGGTTCTCATAGATGTTTCAGAGCTTTACCCTTAGCATTTCTCCACTGTACTGCAAGATCTTTTGCCTCCACGAAGAAACTTGTTCTGTCACTGTTACAGGTGTAACCTGCTGTGTTCTCATGTTCCTTTAATATAGGTCCTAACTAGGGGTGTCTGAAACTTCCACAGAAGTTTTGATGTAATGGTGGGTTTCTGACCTGCCAAAATGGAGGTTGGACTGCGTGTCCTGGCTGCACTGATCTATACCACTATCAGCAGACTTTTCTATCAAGAGTAGTAGAATTTGATGTGAAATTAAATTAAGATTGATAGTCTTCTGTTTCTTGTTAAAATTAGTATTTGGTCCTATATGGTAGTGGACAGGGATGGCTATTCCTAGCATCTTGACTCTTTCTACTGTTAAAGAGAGTACTATGTTCTGATTTCAGCACTACCTGAGGAGATACAGATGATCAAACATGAAAACTGAAAGGAAGACAGCCACAGTCAGTCCTTTTCTTTCTTAAAAAACTGATCTCCGAATTTCTCGTTCACTGGAATTAATTTTTTTTTTTAAAAAAGGTTCAATCTGAATTGAAAATAAATTCTGAACAAACACAAATGTTTTGTGAAAAAGCAATCCTCCATTTTAGCCAGCCTTGTTCTGAGTAGATACCCTTCTTTCATGATATAATCACTTGAATCTTGTATTTTTTACACATTGCAGGTAAAAGCTAAACCCTCAGTTGAGTTAATTGACTTCAGTGATATTTCAGAAGGTACAAATCAAAGCATATTGTGTCTACCTGAGAACTTCTTTTTAGATCATCCGTTCACTCTACTGAATACTGCAGCTCAAGCAGAAAAGGACGAGAAAGCTGCTGTTTTCTTCTGCATTATTTTTTTTTTTCAGAGTATGAACTGGATGTTAATTTCTGGCACAGAAACATCTGGATATTTAAACAGAAGAAAAGGATGTTTAGACACTGTTCAGATGAAGCTTTTTTTGCTTTTATTTTTCTGTCCTGTTTACTTGCAAGGAAATTTTCCTTTGAACTGCTTTATATGGCATAGAAGAAGAATGAGCATGACAGGTTATTAACTTTACAACATTTCTTGGCCTGATTTTCAAATATGAAGAGGAGATATTTTTTGATCGTGTAATTTAACTGCCATTATCTTTAGACTTACCTGAGTATGAGGTACAATATGCCTAGTTACGTGCTTTCATATTTCAGCATCTTATAATCAACAGGCTTCTATGTGATAATTATTTAGAAACAGACTCTTCAGTGTTAGCCACATAGAGTTGTGTGTTACTGAAAATTAACTCCATTCAAGGGAATATCTTACCCTATTGAAATGAATAAGATGTTATTTAGTAAGAGAAAAGGAACTTAACCTGACCCAAAATAATTGTGGAGTGAGTCCTTAGGACAGAATTGCAGTCTTATTATGCCAATAGCTTGTTAGGAATATTTATTTGCTAGCACATCATGACTTACAGTTATTCCTCCTGAAAAAAATAACTAAAGAAAATACACTATTAATTGAAATAGTTGGATCCTGCAGTATTTTGGACAATCTGGTTATGTAGCTAATCTTAAGACATTTATTGAATAATCTTATTCAGATTCATACTTCATAGATCCATTTTTGGCGAAGATGAAACCTATATATAGTATATAAGAGTTGCAAATCCAAAGGTGGAGTTCAAGGCTTCTTTCATCTGGCTAAGTACTTCATAGGCGAGTTCTTTTTTGTGAAAATCACATCCTCTTTCTCACCAACAAGTCTTCACTCCTCATTCTAGCTGTAATTAATACAATGGTTGCAGGAAGACTTTATCACTGCTTTTCACCAAGGCATCACAGTTTATTTATTTAAGGCAAAGAAAATTTTAAACCTAGCAGATTACCTTACATTTCTGATTGCTTTGTCTCAGCATCAAAATTTGCCTTTTGCTCATCTATATAGCATGCACTAGCATCTTGTTATTTCTGTGCGTGAGTCAAATGCCCAGAAACCACCTGAGTAACTGCAATATTTTCACTGTTAATCATATAGTGATTTTCTGTCCCCTTTGTTTGGGTTATATCTCAATGAGAGCTTCAGAAATAAACAGCGTCTATTTCAATCCATTTGTGGCCAGTGCAGTTGTAAAAAAGTTTACATAATTTTATGTGTGTCTGTCTGTGCACTTTGTCTGTTAAAATTAACCTTTACTTTTCTGTCCAGTAAATGCTGCCAGTATAAATTAATATTTTCAGCTTTTCTGTTCATTGGTGCCATTTTTATATGCCACTCACTGAATTCAGATTTCACGCAGCAAAAAGGAAAAGAAGAAAAATGCTAATGTCAAGGAGTTGGTGGATATAGTGTTTGTAAGGCGTGCCAATGTGCAGAGATCCTGCTGTGTACATAGGTGTCTCTGTCCTCAAGTTTCTGATACTGTCTCCTCATATGATTTCACATCAGCCATGATCAGCTTGTAGAAGTGCAAAAGTGCATTTCACATACCACTTTGATCTGAGAAAACTGCTGACATAGATATCTTACTGATTTGGTTGTCCTTTTCTGTATTTTTGTCTTGTCTACATGTTATTTAAAATCTCAATGTAGACGCAAACTTACTCTGCAAATCACTTGTCCTCTTTCCAATCTTTAGGGAACGATGGATTTCTTGCAGTTACATCAATCACTGGCATTATGTTGGCAACGTGAGGGTCAGCATTTCTATTGATAGAAGGCAGGCAGGTGCTGATGCAAGGACTTTATCACATTTTATATCTTGTTATTATGGCTTATTTAAGCTTGTTTAAAGGGAATCTGAACATACTAGTAGTGACATGTTGCCTTTTTATTGCTTGAAATAGTTTCTTGAAGAAGGCTTAAAAGTATTCCAGAAATGTGTATTAGGGAATATCTTTGTGTGTGCATTTCTGAACAAGTATCTTTACAATTACCCACTTTCATAATTGCCTGCTGAAAAGGAATGCTCTGATATAACAGGTCAGAACTTCCCTTCTTCACATTACTTAATTGCAACTTAAGAAAAGGTCCTCTAAATATGTTTTTTTCAGGTTTTTGTGTGTTTTTGTCTTCTTTCCATGTTAATAATTTTTTTATTTCACCAAATGCTCACCAAGTCTGTTAGCCCAATCATGTTGAAGAGTTCTTCACTCTATAAGTAGTGATTTTTACTGCTCCCATAGTAAGAAAGTATACTTACTGTGAAGGATGATGAGAGAAGAGGGTGCTACAAAAACACAAAGGAAGTTTCAACAGGATTTAAAAAGGGATGAGGAGGTCTCTGAAGGTTGTAGGCTGAATCTACATCTTGGAAATGTCAGAAAATCTCTTTCTAGTAGTTGTGTGGTGAGTGGTCAGATGGAGAAATGAGTTAACTGTCCACCTGTGATAACAAGTCTGTTTGTGTTGCTCTTTACTGAAAAAAACAAGAACTACATGACTGCTCGAAAGCACACTAGAATGACTGAAAAAGAAGAGGCAACATAGCCAAAGTCCTGCATATCTATTGCTGCATCTTGTCATTGATGGTATAAAGTGATCAAACTACTTTGTTGACTACTTCTACTTTTTAAAAGAAATTAGTATTTTATTAAATTCCAAAATAGAAAACTGTGATGCTTTCTGGATATTATAATTTATTGTTGTGCGGTGCTCTGCTGCTGAAGGATAGCTACTCCATTTTTGTGGGTTTATTTATATATATATATATATATTATTTATATATATATATAACTTCTTATTCATTGTGAGAAATTATAGTAAATAAGGACATAATAACAGAGAGAGAAATGAAGATGAAAACTTTGCTGCCAAGTATTTTTCCAAATAATTTAATATACATCCGACATGTTAAACACCCAAGATGTTCTCTGGAGCTGGAACGTAGTTATCAGTATGTAGGGAGAAGACATGAAAATAGAGGTTGAATATTATGGGGAATTGATGAAGAGAAGGGTAAGCAGCAGAGAAGAGTCATCAGAAAAGCTTATGTAATGAAGAGAGATGTTTCTTAAAGCCAGGGACGAGAACTTAAAGTGTGGTGTAGATGACAGAAGAAGCTAAAAGATATTCAGAAAGTGGAATGGCTTATTGGTTATGAATATAAACAAGCAATTCAGAAAAAAAACCTAAATTACCTGTAAAAGTCATAGAATCATACAATAACTGCATTTGGAAGGGTCTTCTGCAGATCATCTACTCCACACGCCTCTACCCTATGCTCAAAGTCGGATCAAGTAGAGTGGATTGCTCTGGACACTGTCCAGTCAGTTTTTGTATACCTCCAAAGATGAAGACTCCACAACTTCTCTGGGCAGCCTGTTTCAGTGTTTGGCCATTGTCACAGTACAAAAGTGTTTTGAGTTCAGATGGCATTTCTTATTTTTTAATTTGTGCCTATTGCATATTGTCCTCCCACAGGACAACACTGAGAAGAGTTTGGCTCCATCCTCTTTACTCCCCTCTTTACTTGCTGGCAATGCCCTACGTAATGCAGCCCAGGAGGCTGTTGACCTTCTTTGCTGCTAGGGCACATTGCTGTCTCATGTTCAACTTGGTGTCCACAAGGAACTCCAGGCCTTTTTCATTAAAGTGCTTTCCAACTCCAAGCAGTTTCCCTCCAGCCTACACTGGTTGCATGGGGTTATTCCTCCCAAAATAGTTGAGGCGATGTGGAGTACTTTAGTCTTTTCTGTGTCATCAGGCCCCCCGCCCCATTCAGCAGCAGGCCCATATTTCCCCTAGTCTTCCTTTTGCTGCTCATGGACCTGTAAAAGCCCTCCTTCTTACCCTTCGTGTTCCTTACCACATTCAATTGCAGATGGCTTTGGCTTCCCTAACCCTGTAATTGCACTCTCTGACAGTGTCTTTATATTTCTCTTGGGTCACTTGTCTACTCTTCCACTTCTTGTATGCTTCATTTTTTATGTTTGAATTTAATCAGGACCTACTTGTTCATCTATGCAGGCCCCCTACTGCCTTTGCTTGGCTTCTTGCACATGGGAATGGCCCAGTTTTGGTCTGGCAATCCTGGAAAGTCAACCAACTGTTCTAGACCCCTCTTCCCTCCAGGGTCATCTGCCATGGAATTCTTCCAAGCCCATCCCTGAACAGGCCAAAGTCTTTTCTCCTGAAGCTGGGGGTTGTGATCCTACTTACTTGCTTTGTTCTCATCCCTCACAATCCTGAACTTCACCATCCTGTGGTCACTGCAGCAGACTGCCTCCAGCCTTCACATCTTTGACCTGTTCTTCCTTGTTTGCAAGTGTAAGGTCCAGCAGAGTATCTCCCTTCTTCTGCTTCTTGATCATCTGTGTCAGGAAATTGTCATCAATGCACTCCAGAAACCTCCTAGATTGCTTCTGCCCTGCTGTGTTGTCCCTCCAGCAGATACAGAGGTAGCTTAAGCATCATTACTTTTTATAGTTAAATATTGTGGTAGCTTCTTTGATGTGGCTGCTGTATTGGGTATTGGATAAGCATGGATCACAAAGGCGGTTTGTGTCTCAAAGGATGAGGGAAAAGTTTGTGGATGTGGAGAGAAAACTTAGAAGGATAGCTCTTAAGCTAAACACTTAATGAAACAATGCTGAAGCCATCAGCAAGGTATTGCCTACTGGATTTAGAGAAATAGGTCATTGTATAGACTTCGTGGGCAAGCAGGATCACATTAAATCAGGTACCGATCTCTTCAATCTTGTGACTGAATCAGGGGAGGTTTAGGTTAGATATCAGGAAAAGGTTTTTCACCCAAAGGGTGGTTGAGCACTGGAACAGCCTCGCCAGGGCAGTGGTCACAGCACCAAGCCTGACTGATTTCAAGAAGCATTTGGACAATGCTTTCGGGCCCGTGGTATGATTCTTGGGGTTCCCTGAACAGGGACAGGAGTTGATGGGTCCCTTCCAACTCAGCACATTCTATGGTTCTATGATTCTAAACGCACTGGTCCCCTCATTAATGTCTTCTCAAAATGCAAATATTTTATAGAGCTCTGGAATTTGGGTAGCATAAAAAAAAAAGACTTATGAATACCCTTTGCTATATTTTTTGTTGTTTCTCTTGAAAACAACTAACTGATATTTTGACTTTACTTTTGCTAAACAGTACACTAGATAAATAATACATTGGACAAAATTAATCTCTGATGTAATTCCACTAGAATAGCTTCACTATAGTGAAGTAATACAAGGGGTGCATTTGGCTGATAAAATTTACATCCTCTCACAAAGACTTGATGATTTTCAAGCTGTGTAATTGGAAAGCAAACAATTACTACAATGGGTCAACAAATGTCTATTCTGTGAAGTGCACATCATATTGTTAGAGAAATTATAGGTGGTTTTCCATGCTGCTGCACAGTGCTTTGTGAGATAAGCAAGGTCACAGAATATGAAAATCTGGAAAAGCTTGTGATGTTTTCCTTATCTCTACAGAAATATTTTTGTCATGTATTTTAGCACTGCAAATTTGAATGTTAGGGTTTTTTTTCTTGCTAGTTCTATTTGCAGAGTGTTTGAAGAATCTCTTCTTGCAAGGTTGGTTGCCACTGAGGCAAAACCTATGGCTGTTTTAGTGAAAGAAGAATTTTACAAGATAATACTTTTCAATCTCCTAACTACATTTTCAGTCCCTCATAGATTAGTAATCTTATCCTCCTTCAGACTGTATGAAAAGACTCAACAGGAGAGACTTCTCCTGGGCCTGAAAGATTTTTCTTCTTTCAATCTCTTCCCTCAAAAATTGGATAACTTCACTCGTAACAAAACTCGGTATGTGTTGCAAGGAGACCTGATCAAGGACAGTCGAGCTAAAATTTGTCTGACTAATAATTTATATGGATTTTGTATCACAATGAAAAGTAAATATTGTTGGTTTAGCACTGCTCTAACATGTTGTGTTTAAACACTCAACATAGAATTTAAATAATGTTTGATATATCACATAGGAACTGGAGTGCAAAGTATTTGCCCAAATAGAGCATACTGTTATCAAGCCCATCTGTTTCTGGCAACAGTTAGTACATAAGAATCCTTCTTATCTAATTTAATATTCAGATGAATTTGCACTTGATTTTTCTAACCTGTAACCATTTTTAAGTGAGCAGCTAGGAGAAAAAAAATAATTGCTAGACTCTTTCATTTAGAAGAAATTGCAACGGTCCCAGTTACTTATCTGATGCAAATTTTTACATGTATAACAATATGTTAAGTCCTGTTTCCCTGAGCCATAGAAGACATCCTTTTCTACTTTAAACTAGAGCCAGGCTGATCCTATAGATGTAACATCCCCAATACCTGTTGCCTGAGGCTCTTCAGATGTAAACTGATCTGTGAGCTCCTCGTGGGCCAGTTACCAAATGCTGAGTGAGGAAGTAACATGGGCAAAGACTTTCTTAGGACTTTTTGCACTGTAACTGTTTTCATTTGCCACTTGCACTGTTTTCACCACAGATGTGAGGAGGAGAGGAGAGGCCCAAGGTTATGCAGAGCCTTCTACTAATATATTCCCAAGACTACTTGACATCTAGAGAGGATCTGGGGTTGCACAGCAAGTGTTGGTGGAGATGGTGGTCCCTAGATACTACCCTTTTCCTTCTTCCACTGGTTCCTTCCAGCTCTCCCTTGCTACTAGTTGCTACTGTGTGCTCTTGTCATATCTCCATACCCTCTTGCTCACTTGCTCTGCAGTCTGAAGCCTCTTCATCAAGTACTGTTGCCAGGCATGTTAAGGACTCTGGAAGATCCTGTCCATGAACACCTCCTGAGTCAACCTTCTTTCCCTTCTCCTTAACACTGCCTCAGACTGGTACTACAGCAGGTTTTCTAGGATGGCATCCCTGAGGCAATGTAGGGCTGAGGTACCAGAGGCTGGGGGTAGAAACTGGAAGAGAGCAAAGCTTTTGTGACTCACCTCTGTTGAGAAAAGGAAAGCAAGCTTGTGAGTCCAGGAATGTCTGTAAGGTTACAATGCAAGTCTACTGCATACAGCCATCTACCCTACAGCACCCTCAGTTCTCTAGGGCACAATTTTCTGTCTAATACTGACATTTAACCATTCCTTCTCTAATTTTTGAGAGAGGCTGGTGAAGGTGTGCTCTCAACAGGATGACCTACCTCAAAACTGATAAGTTACCTTTGTGCCATGGCCAGCAATGTGCCATGGGAGTCCTTCTTCTGTTATCTGCTAGTCTTGGCAGCTGGAAAAGGCAGGACGACTAGACGTGCTCTCAGGTGCTGAAGTGGGAGGAAGGTCTGAGGTAGTGAGAGTGAAGAAAAGTGGGAAAGAGTTCCTGTGATTATGTCATGCTTTGTTTTATGAGAACATGTTACTTCAAATGTCCCCAAATATGATGGACAAGGCCTTTAAGCTCAGTGAGGGCATTCTACCACTGTTTAATAAGAACTTGTTCCACACCAAGACACTCCTTATCCATCCTGGAGAATGGGGTGATGTGTTGCCAAGACTGTAACAAACACTATGGCTTCTTTGGTAGTCAGCTGCTTGTAACTGCCTGATTCACAGTCTTGTCTGCATCTTCATCTGCCATCCAGAGGGACCTCGACAAGCTCAAGAGGTGGACCTGTGCAAAAGGGTATGGAATTCAACAAGGCCAAGTGCAAGGTCCTGCACATGGATCAGAGCAATCCAAAGCACAGATACAGGCTGGGCAGAGAATGTATTGAGAACAGCCCTGAGGAGAAGGCCTTGGGGGTGTTGACTGGTGAAAAGCTCAACATGAGCTGCCAGCATGCGCTTGCAACCTAGGAAGCCAACGGTATCCTGGGCTGCATTAAAAGAAGTGTGACCAGCAGGTGATTCTCCCCCTTTACTCTGCTCTTGTGAGACCCCACCTGGAGTACTGTGTCCAGCTCTAGAGTCCCAAACATCAGAAGGACATGGAGCTGTTGGAGAGAGTTCAGAGGAGGGCTACGAAGATGATCAGAGGGCTGGAGCAGCTCTTCTGTGAAGACAGGCTAAGAGAGTTGGGGTCTCTCAGCCTGGAGAAGAGAAGGCTCTGGGGCCACCTCATAGCAGCCTTCCAGTACCTGAAGGGGCCTACAGGAAAGCTGGAGAGGGACTTGTTACAAGGGCATGGAGTGATAGGATGAGGGGAAATGTTTTCAAACTGAAAGAGGGTAAATTTAGACTGGATATTAGGAAGAAATTCTTTCCTGTGAGGGTGATGAGACACTGGCACAGGTTGCCCAGAGAAGCTGTGGCTGCCCCCTCCCTGGCAGTGTTCAAGGCCAGGTTGGATGGGGCTTTGAGCAACCTGGTCTGGTGGGAGGTGTCCGTACCCATGGCAGGAGGGTTGGAACTAGATGATCTTTAAGTTCCCCTGCAACCCAAACCATTCTATGATTCTTCTTGCCTTGGGTTATGGTTATGGTTTGGCATGCCAGTGACGTGTTAGAAAACAGGACAGGGCTTTCTTTTCTGTTTCTCTCCCATACTGGAGGCCTGAAAGTTTCTGGAGTAGAAGTACATCTCTTCAGCACAACAGGCTGATGCCAATTGGCTTTCATGTTTGCCAAAATATAAAGGAGAGGTGTGAGAAGAGTGTTACTAGTCCCAAGCTGCCAACCACCTCCTATGCCAAATAAGTAGATCTGCCTTCCAACATGTAGATGTCAAAAATTTCGGTTGGAGGGATTGTTCAGATGTATTCTGCAGTACCCAGTCCTGGGGAAACTGCAGGCCTTTTGGTCTTTGTGGGTCTCTCTGCACGTGCCATACATAGGAAAGCACAAGAAGCATACTGAGGAGTTGCAAATTGACAGTTTGAGAGCTTTTACCAGTACATTGATGTTACTATTCCCTGGAAGACATTGTCACAGTGGGGACAGCTTCTTGGTTTGGATTCTTGTGATTCTCTACAGTGCATCTGCCAGTCAGTTTCATACTAAAAGAATCCAGTCCACACACACTAGAACCCTTCCAAGAGCTGAACAAATACATAATAGGTGGGAATGATCAGAGGATTCACTTAATTTTACTGCTGCTCTGAAATAAAGAGCATTAATATAGATGTACCCATAGATGATGCACATTTCTCTACAGGAATGTGACTGTACTTATGATTTTCATTTAAGATTTAACCATATAAGTCTTCTTTAATCAAGTCTACCTGTTCTTACATGTCTGTTCTCTGGATCAGTGGGTGAGAATTATTTTTTCTTTGAAGTCCGACTGTTTTTGTTTCTACAAGGTATTTGACTCAAGGGAAGGACCATACTGGGAGCACACAAACTAGGGGCAAGAATGGTGGACTGCCCTGGATAAGGAGTAGTTTGAGTCCATAAAGAGAGTGTGGCTGAGGTAGAATGTCAAGCAAAAAACTATTCCCATAGGGCCAGTATTTCTGGGCAGTGTGGGTTTTAACTCATAACTGTATTCTCCTTTGCAGACTTATTGGGAAACTTATTTATTCTTATATTCTTTAATGTTATATAAAAAGGTTATTTTTAAATGTTATTCTTTAATGTTATAATGTTATCATTATTTTCCCATTGGCCAATTGGATCTCTTATTTTTGATATTTTGAAAGAAACCATGAAAGCTTACTTTAAACTAAACAAGAACAAATGTGAATGTGGGATAACACTAATGGTTACAAAATAGAAGTCTACATAATTAATTTATTACTTTTATCAAATATACTTCTAACAGCAAGAGCAGTATTTGTTTCTGAGCTGTGCCAACAGTTGCTCAAATTCTGGTAAGTTCATTGCCATGAGCACTATGTCTCAAATACTGGGATTTACAACACTGAAAAGGTCTTTTCTGCTAGTATTCCACTGTGTCAGATGAATCTTGCATTAAGCATTCCACATTTTGCATACAAAGACCCTTATATTTTACTTAATCAGGGAATCGATTCAAAACTTGTTCTTTGCACATGGCTGATTACCTTAATAGATTGTAAGGTATTAAATGTGTGAAATAGTCTATAAAACAGCTCCAGCCAATTAATCCTAATTTCACAACTCCAAAGTGGAGTTTTGAAAGTACCTGCAAATACTTTGTTAGCGACCTTTCTGATATGTGTACCCTACCTGTCAATACCATTTATTACCACTGCTATTTAATTCCTCTTTTATTCAAATTAAAAACCTTCCAGTCATTCAAAAACTGAATTATGTTGCTGCTTCTTGCAATTGTCACACTAGTTAATTAGCTCTTGGCATGCCTGAGTGTCTGAAGAAATTGGGAAAATGATTTGTAATTGTTCACTGAAGTATAAAGAGGCACTTAAAATAAATAAAGCCACATAAATGCAGAAGAATAGATGCGTATTTCAACCTAATTTAGGTGAAAGTTTTTATTTTATCAGCAAAAATTAGAAAAGCTCATTTATTTCATATGCAAGCTATGTATTCATCACCTCTGCCTGTACTTGAGCTTAGCAAGATTGTAAAATATAACGAAAATGGTGAAAAAGAAAAAATGGGATTTTATAGAAACAAACTGCCAAATAAAATTTGAAAGATTTCCTCCCCCCTCAGCCTCTGACATTAAGTTGGTTCTTTTTGCTAGTTTACATTGTAACTGTGATAACCTGGAGATATTTGTACATTATAGCAGCTGGTGCCTTGAGATCTGTGAAACCCTAAGCTCCCAGCTCTGGGTCACAGAACCTCTTTAAGGTAACTTTAGGAGTCCTCATTGGCACAAAGCATCATTAAAGCCAACCCAAGTAACCAGAAGAGAATTTCCCTGCCACCTTCCTTCTGGTAGCTGTGGGACTTGAGAAATACAATGGTAGCAGACAATGCTTTTTCTTTCTTCAGTCTTGTTCCTCACACTTGTGAGTGTGAAACAAGCTTTCAGTGAATCCCCAAGTGATTTTGTCCGACCTGTTGCACAGAGGATGACAAGGCTTTTGTTACTACTTTAAACAGTGTCATGTTTGCAAGGACTGTGTCTTAGTATAAACCAACACACATCCAAAGTTAATTTAGTCAAAGAAAGAGTATTACATTGATACAGACATGGTTCAGTTCAGTGAGATCATTTTTCATTACAGGAAAACCCAAAGCGCCTCAGTTTGGAAAGGTGGTTTATTCCAGCTGCTTGTTAGACAACTTGTTTTTCCTTCCACGTGCAGGATGCAGGGGAGAAAGCGTGGTGTGTGTGTGTGCCGAGAGAGAGATGGAGCCTGGGAAGAAGGAACCTCAGAATTCTTGTTGCCTGGTAGCTTGCTGTTTAGCAAATGTTCAGTCTCCCAAGGAGTCATGTATCTACAAATGAGGATGCCAGGTGCCTTGTTAATGCAGAATTTAATGTACTGAAACAATGGTGTCAGATAATTAGCTTGACAGACCAATAGATTTTCCAATAAAACTGATCATATAAACCTTTTTTAAATTATTATTATTATTTAGATCAGGCATTGTAGCCTTTTGATTAAATTAAAATCAATCCGGAGATAGAGACTCAGGGTCTGTAGGCATACTTGTAATTTTGATCACCTTGTCTAAGAATTATCTCTGGCTCACTTCCCCTCACGTCTTCCTCTCTCACTGTAATTCAGACTTGTTTGAGAAAAATAAGCTGCTAGTGGTACATCATTTGATCAAGAAACCCAACGCAGTGTGGAAAATATATTTTCACGAACAGTAGACATTTCAAATAACTTAGCGGTATTTACAGTTTAAATTTTCCAGGTAACAAACTGTTGTCTTTTCTGACACTCTAATTTTAGTCACTTCTACTCGATTTATTACTCTTTTCTGAACAAAATTACTATATAACATGTAGCAAATGTACTGTTTATTCACGCTCTGTCTATGTTTCAAAGTATAAGGCAGTCTAGTTAAAATATTTGTTGTAGTTGTGGAGGATCCATGGTGCTGTAGCTGGACTTGAGTGCTGTAGCTAAGATGATAGATGGAAAGCTGTGGTCTCTGGAGAAGGAACCCATGTGGAGCTGTTGCCTGCTGTCTGCCCTTCTGGGGTGTATCTGAAGACGAAGTTCATCTTGGTCACATCACAGATGAAAGCTAGTTGTAATAAATAAAACCACAGAATCATAGAATCATTTTGATTGGAAAAGACCCTGAAGATCATTGAGTCCAACCATTAACCCAACACTGCCAAGTCCATCACTAAACCATGTTCCTAAGTGCCATGTCTACACGTTTTTAAAATACCTCCAGGGATGGTGACTCAACCCCTTCTCTAGGCAGCCTGTTCCGGTGACTGACAACTATTTCAGTGAAGAAATTTTTCCTAAAAAAGTTAACAGAAACTGAGTATTCATCCTGTAATTCAGTAGAGATACAATAAATGACCACAAGCGATGTTTATTCCCTGTTATCTTGCTAGCAGTGTGACTTCATGGCATTGGAAGAAAGTTTTGCAGTAGGAGAAGAGTGAGTTGCTTTCCTAGAGGCACGTTTGTATTTTGTGTGTAGAGACATTGTTGCTCAGCTAGAGGTGCATGGTAGGTTTGGGTGCAGGTCAGCTGTAGCTTTAGCAGGAAGTTGTGTGACAGTAAGCTGGGGAGCTCAAACCAGTTCAGCTTGTTAGTTCTGCATAAAATCAATTACTTAGATTTTTAACTGGGTATTTAGATAAACAAAATCTGTGGAACTGTTCAACCAAGTAGATTTAAGATATAGAAATGGATTGTGGCAAGGGACTATGGAAAGAAATGTGGGCAAATCACTAATGGCCAGTGAAAGTGCAGAGGTTTCTACAGAGCTCTTCTTGAAGCTGCTGGGAGGCGTGTGGGCAGCATGATGAAATGTTCCCTCAGTAGATCTGGCTAAAAGAAAAATAACCAGCAGATGCTTTTATTTGAGTTTAATCTCCCAGGATAACTTTACCTCTGTTTTTCTTCTGAGTATTACTTCTGGCATGAAGCAGGTTTCAAAAGCATGCCTGTACCTTCGTGGAGACATGCAGAGTGGCGTGGGAAGGTGGGCGACTGCCCCGAGGGGAGTATGAGCCTCCTTCCATTGGCAGGCTTTCTCTGCAGGCAGTGGGGACTTTGCCTCACTAGATAAAGCAGAAAGGCTCTCTCAGGCTTAGTCTTCTCCGTGATTTGTCTCCTTATCTTTCTTTTTCCTATCTTTCTCCAAGATTGCACATTATGTATTTTTTTCCCTGTTGCAGTCTAACGGGGTCACAGACAGTTTAAAATGAATTGCAGCACTGATACAGAGGAATATGAGAGACAAGGGAGAACCCTTGGATGGAAGGATGAAATGACATGTGGTTTGGCTACCAGTGCAGAGACAGCTTTGATTGAAGTGAAGCACAGGAAAGGCATAAGAGCAATCACAGGGAAATATTACAGATCTCCCAGGGCAGAAAGAAAAAACAGACTAAGAAATGTTTATGCAGATGGAGGCAGAGGCTTCATGGAAAGCCTAGGACACTAAGCACAGAGGATATGTTCAACACTGCTGTGAATCAAAATTGTAGTGTTCCCTGTAGAATTTTAGTGGGAACAATTTCAGAAAGGATTTTCCTGGACTGCATGAAAGCTTTAAGATGTTACTATGTGAATGAGCTAGATGATGTGTTATTGCTCCATAAACAGACAAATTTGTTAGCAAGGGTGGCAAGCAAGTCAAAACCCAACACAAATGGCTTTTCTGCTGGGTACAAGTGCAGCAGTATCATGGTATAACCATGGCAGCTGCTTTTGTTAGATACAGCTGCTTCATTAGTCTGCCCCATATAAAATCCTTAGATGTTTGCAGCACCTTTGGCAGACTGTGGGAACATTGAGTCCGAAGCCTCCTCCTTAAAGTGAGCCCACAACTCCCCTAGAGCAACTGCATGTTGATGTAACTCCATATGTACATTTTACTTCTGCTGAGAGCCTGCCCCATTTACTACAAAATGTCTGGTGAACAATTTCTGAAACAGTTAATGTTGCAAGGGACAGTAGTTAGTGACCGCAGCAAGTCCATGAAGAAAAGAAAAGAAATAAATGTTAAAAGGTCTGAGACATCGGTGTGTTCAGAAAGAACATTTGTGAAAGAAATAAAGATGGATGGGAAATCAGGCTTGCTGAAGCTCCTGCATATGTTTTCAATAACCCAGAATGAACTGTTATATTTGGCAGAGAGCCATAGAAATCAGAGGGTATAATCTTATAGCTAGGAAATTAGGAACTATAAAATGTTTTAAGTACACAAGAGGGAATACACATATGTAATAAATTACTGTTCAAACAAGGAGAATTAGCAAGACAGCTCCTAGGCAAAGGGTGAGAATGAGAAGAAAAATGGAAACTAACCGAATCTTTTTCTTTTCTGCAGAATTTTCAGAACCGTGCTCTCTTGGGTATTTAGAAAACTTTTGAGAACAAGAAAACATTTGTCAATGGCTTGGATAGCTTAAAAAATAGCTCTTTTTCACTGCAGTTCCTATTGAGCCAATATAAAATATTTTGAGTTTACAGAGATGTATAGATAGAGTGTATATTTATCATCTCACCGTATTTAACTGAGATTAGACACAACATCACTTCTGTGCAGATTGGGGGGGTTACATGGCTATCCTTCATAGCAGAAGATGCCATGACCAAGTGTTGAGGATCCAGGCAAGGCGATGTGTCAGAGTTCCAGGCGAAGCTAGGCGATGTAATCTCAAGCTGGCAACAAGCTGCCCCGGAGCGCTGGGTGCACAGAGCCAGCCTCCCTTCCCAGCACTCAATGTTCTTGCTGGTATTGTAGGTTGCATAGTTTCCTCAACATCCAACTCACAGAGCACATGCTGTTCCTTCCCCCAGTGCTCAGGCACTGAAAGTACCCTAGTGCCTCGAGCCCTGCCTTTTAAGGTCCACCCCCTTGTTAGGCCATTAGCTTTATTATTATTAAACAATTAGCACCTGAATGTGATGACCAGGAGGGCTGCTCTGTCAATCAACAATCAGGTAGCCCTCTGATCAACCTCTACACCAAGGAATGTCTTCTTTCTTGCACAAGGGTGGATAGTAAGTAGATACTTCCAGAAAATGAGTTTGAAATGCATAGTTTAGTCTAATGGATAAATAAAATTGAGGGAATTTTGTGTGATGCCAATATTTTTAGGTTTTGTGTTCAATTCTTTGTAGAAGGGCTGGTGGTGGAACAAGGAAGAAAAGCTGAGTTCTGGCAACTCAAACTCAAGTGTGTCATGGGGTTAATTCCACTCAAATCTCTACTTACTTGCAGAGAACAAGATAAAAGCAATGTGTAAAATGGGAAACTAAGATATTTTGAGGATGCTTGTTAGTGCAAGCCCTGGATAAAGTAGTCTGGAGGACAGGCTTCATGTCTCTGCCTTCCACCTTTCATCCAGACTCTTCAGTTAGCTGTTTCTGTGTGACAGAGGTCAAACAGATAAAAGTCTGCCATTTTTTGGAAGAAACCCATCAGAATATTATCAACCACAACTTGACTAAAGCAGTAAGAAATTCTCAAAACAATATAGGACATTATTTTAAAATGAAAACTGCCAGAACAACCTAAGACAATTATAATACTGTGATTGTTTTTATCTCTTTCTAGTGGGAGGGATTCCTAAAAATCGTGTTAGCTTTTATATTAAGCCTCAAGTTATATTTGGAATTAGATGTTAGAGATACTGGATGCAAATTTCTCTGAAACAAAGCTATTTCCATCTCAGGCAGGAAGAAAAATCTTCATAGCTTTTTGCTGCTTTTTTTTTTTTTTTTGAGAGAGAGAGAGCAAGAGAGAGGGGTTAGCTCTATTTCCACCTTTTTCATTTTACAGTTTCTGGTCTAATGGCTTCTCTGAGTTCCCCGGTTCAAGCAGCACTTTCCCTTTGTGTGGTGCATGTGAGAGTTGAAGCGATGTTTTAGAACAAAAATACTTCCAAGTGCATTTCACTGATTTCAGTGTGTATCTTGGTGAACAATGTTCCTTGTGAGATGCAGCCTGTGTGATCAAGTTTTATATCTAAATAAAGGCAAAGAATAAGAAAAATTAAGTTAATTTGTACTCTTTACAGGCTGCTAAGTATCTGATTAAATGCTTGCTGAAATCAGGGCTGGAGTCTACAAATATGTTGGACATTCTTCTATTAATACATGTTTATAGCTTAAATAGATTTATTTACTAGGTAAAATTATTTTTTTAAGTAGAGGCTAAGTTCTGTTAAAACATGATAACCATTATAACAAATATAAATACCCATTTCAGTGATAAAAAATATGCACTTAAATATTGCCCCATACTGGGAATTTCAAAAGTGTCTTATAATTATGAAATTAATAACAATGCTGCTGTTAAGCTGTCTTAACGTTGCACCTCGGAAACCCATCCTCTGATTTTGATGCCAGGCTCTGTGTTATACCCAGCAGCTTCAACTAAGCATTTTGTAGTGTTTGATTATCTACTTCATGTTATAAATGTAGTAGGAGGGAGGAGCGAAGACAGTAAATCAGTCAGAGATTATTGGTGTCCTACAGAAGAGAACTTTACTGTGGGGGCTTTAAGAGGGTGGAGTAGCCAGTTAAAGAATGATTTACTGGCTAGAAAATAAGACTCTTTCTTTTGACTAATGGCCTTCATAATTTCTCACCATCTTGGTCACAGTCATATGAAACTGAGAAGTTTGTGAATGAATGCTGGTGTTAATACAGACTGCAAACTGCAAAGAACTGTTTACTCTGGTGTCATGAACTGGGACCACAATCTGTTTTTTTCTATTTTATGTTAATAATTCAGGCTACAAGCTCAAGAACTGATTTTATTTAAATTCAAAATGAAATTGGAAGTGCGCTGAAGACCTGAGTGTCAAGCACAAGATGTTTGTAGAAGTTTACTGAGGTGTTTACTTTTATTATAATAATAGAGCACAGAATCATATATATTCCTGTTTTTATCTAAATGTATGCATCATTAGAGTGTCAAAAACTGCCTAAACACAAGTAGTCCATACTATTTTAACAATATAACAGCTCTGAAAATATACCTTAACAGAATTTTTCACAATGCTAGATTTTTTCTGCATGTTTTTTATAACATTATATATAACAATTTATAGTATTTATAGAATTTTTATATTTTTGGTATTTTTTACTAGACTAAAAAGAAAATCTATCAAAGTACTCAGTTTAGCAGAATGTATTTTGCATTTGCACATGTATTTTTTTTCTTTAAAAGGTTTTTCTATGCAACTTCTATCCAGACTCCAAAATGCGTGCTGTGTGACCTCTCTGATCAAGTACAATATAACTCAAATCAGTGAATAATAGCTAGGAAGCATTAGCACATACCTGTTTTGATCCATTTAGACATTACAAAAATGGCATAACCACTGAATACTGAACACTTTTAAAAGAATGGAAATCTCCTGAAAATCTAGGTGCCTTAGACAAATGACATATTAAGCTTCTCTAATAACATAATCACTGTGAATTATATTTGCTCCATGCTACTCATTGTACAATGTTTCTGATGGAATTTTCTGTTGCATAAAACATGCTCCCTCTTTCTTTATATATCATGGCAGTTAACTTAAATCTCTTGGGAGAAATAAAAATTGATATTTATTTCTATTCTGACTTCTGAACAAGCAGAAAGAAGCTGCCTAAACCATATATGCTCTCTTTGAGGAATTGAAATGTAAATAGAAGTACAGAAAATGCTGTTTTAGCTTAGCTCAATTCAGTGGCATGTGCTGTTGTACTCCTGTGACAACAACAGGGGAATGGGGTGTCAGAATCCTGCTTGAAAGGTTTATGTATAAAAAACTTGAGACCTCCTCAAACAGACAAGGAATATTTTACAGATAGAACAAAAGCAGGGCAAGACAGGAACTTGATGAAAAAAATGAAGAATTAAATAATGAAATTTTGCTATAAAAGAGGGGAGACAGATCATACTTGCTGGATTATAATATTGCAGCCAAAGTTTGGACCTCCCCATATGGTCAGAAATATAATTGCTACTGTATGTTGGAAGAGTTTCAGCAAAAGATGGTCAAAGAAGTGCGAATGCATAGTAGGGACATCACACAGCACCAAGAGAGGAAATCAAAATAGACATTCATAGTCCCAGGGCATGAACGCTGTCTTGAAACTTTTGATTGATCACATTCTGTTGTGTTCATCACAGCCCAGCTTCAGAAGGAGCCAGACAAATGTGTCTGTTCTGAGTGAATTCATGAATTACATTTGAGCTGAGAAAAAGAGAGAAAAATTAGACTTTATAGAGCAGTCAGCAGAAGAAAATCTAGTATCTTTCTCTGCAGTTTTAAGCCAGTGCCTAGATCAAGAAATAATTCTTAGCTCTTGTACAGTGATAAAATTAAGCAGTAGTTCAAGCAGAAAATACCAACTCATCTTCATTGCAGGAAGCAGTCACAAAGGCATAGATCAGCCTAATCAGCACCTAGAGCCCCTGAAATATCTTTTTCCTTGGGCATTTATTTAACCCCTTGGTCTTAGGCAGAAATGGCTCGGAGATCACAGGGCTGCAACAGTGGTACGTGCTATTCTGTTAACAGCACCTGTCTCCTGTAGTAACCTGGCAGCTGCTCCCCTAGTTCTCTGCACCACCCTCCCTACAGCTTCCCTCTTTATTCTTCACCGTCTCCAGCAGCCAAGACAGCGTGCTCACACTGTGCACATCTGGCATGGAGCAGCATCCCCTCCTCTCATCAGGCTGGCACAGCTGCTGCTTCTAAATGGGAGCTGGCCAGGCAACTGCTTCTAATGATTCCCCTGACAGCTCTTTTCCACTTACTGATCCAGCTTTCCTATTCACCACCTGCTTGATTTCCCTTCCCCAAACACCCTGTTTGCTCGAAACCACACTCCGAATCCTCTGCTCCCAGCAGCCTGCCCACTAAAGCTGTGCTAATGGTGTTCTCCCCAGGCTGGTTCCCTATACCTCCAGCTCAACAGCTATTGCAATTATCATCCTTGGATTTAAAATAGCAAACTAGTGAATGGAAGTTTAGTTTTCTCTTGCTCCTTGTTTTGTTACGTTCCTATTCAGATCACATGTCTGTGGGCTAGTGCTAGAAATAGGACTAAGCAATGCTGTTTACGTTTAGCCCGTATCCAGAGCTAAAATCTGTAGCAGTTGCTCTATCACCTGGTGACCCCTCCCCTGCTGAGAAGGGGAATCAGAGAGGAGACTCGTGGGTTGAAATGAAAATGGATTTATTGAAATAGCAAAATTAATGCCAACATAAAGCACACAGGGTTATACTAAGCCCAGTCCTCAGGAGCAGAAGGAGTCCAAGAAAAAGGAGCCCCAGAAAGAGCTATTTCCTACCCTGAGTGAGCCTTCTCCTTTATAATGAGTGTGACATTTATGGTATGGGATACACCTGTCAGTCAGCTGGGGTCAGCTTCCCTGACTTAAGCTCCCAGCCAACTCAAAAACTGTGAATGGCCTGCCCTCTGTGGCTGGGCTATAGTTCTATCCCAGCCAAACCTGGACGTTGAGATCCTGAGTATAAAATAAAGCTTGGAAACTGGGGTCTTGAGTTCACTATTGGGCAACAGCTATCTCTTATCCTGTGAAAAAGATCATTCTGGTGGTTGTGCCCTCATGTTTTTGGGGGGGACTGTCCCATAGGTGCAGTCAGTCTTACAGTTCACTTGCATAGTAATGACCTTGAGTAGCAAAACTGTGAAACACTGAATCAGCCACCTTTCCACTTTCTGAGACTTAAATCTCATACAGGCTTTGTTTGGAAAATTCATCTCCTCTTGATGTTTTACCACAGAGCATGGCTAGTCAGGTTTTTATAATTGCTTTACCTTTTGGTAGGAACTGCTTTCCTTTCTGTTTTCCATTTTGAGAGGAAGAATATTGCATTCCATAATTGAGATTTTTTACTCAAAACCAGAGAAACCCAAGTCCCAGGAAATGCCTGGAGCCTGGAAAATTCATCCAGGATATGGGGATTTCCATGTTCAGTGCTAAATTCTGTGTCAGACTAGGGGAATAAACATCAGTATCTCATATTCTATAGAAAGTCCATCACTCCAGACTAAAACCTTAGTCCTACCCCTCCCTTTGTATCTTATCTTTTGCACTTTGAAGTATTAAAGAAAAGATATACTGTGCCAGACCACAAATGTGATAGACTTTATCCGTGTTAGGACAGTTCCCTTGGATGAAGGACAGCAAGATCTAATCTTGAATCAGAATCATGTTAAATCCAAATATATGTTCAGCTCCCATATCCCAGACTAACACCCTGGTTGCTAGATAACCAATAGCACAGCATTTACAATCGCTGGGTTCTTCCAAAATGCTGGGATGAGCACAGGTCTTTTGAGTAGAGATAAGGAACAATTTGCTGGGGTCAGAAAATTAATAATAATTAATTAATAATTTTGCAAAAATATTTTCCTCCTAATGCTACTGAATGTGTTCCTCCTGCCTGTGGTTTCCATGTAGACATTCAAAATCTTGAGTGGTCAATAACCTTTTATATGGATTGTTGGACTTAAATGATTGCAATTTATTTATATATCCAGAATATAGCAGACTGTAACTCTATAGCCTTTTAAAGACAGATGAGGCAGTGAAGTAGGAACTCCAGCACTGTTGAAGGTGTCAGTTCCTGCTACAGAAGCCATTACAGAGGATAAAGTAGGTGCACAGGCCTTCTAGCAGAAGAGAGAAGAAAGAGTAGGGAGTATTCTGTGGAAAAATACAGAGAGCAGGAGGACCAGGATGATTTTCTTCAAAGCAGCTTTTGTTGATGCCATCAAATGTGACTCAAATGAGTAGACCTAATTCTAACATCTCCTGCTTTTCTGTTCCACTGACTTCCCATCATTTCTGTGAAATTAGTTTCTTAGAGGGGAATGTTTCAATTTTCTTTCCTTCATTCTCACCAGTCTAATGATTCTTTACCATCTTAATAAGTACAATGAATGTGCTCTATTAATGGACAGGGGCATTAGAGAGTAATGTCATTTCTGAAAACTCTTAATACATTTCACAATTAAGAAGGCATTGATTCAAAGTCTTTTTCAAATAGGAAAAACCCAAGTCATTTCCCTACTGAGATTTACTGCCCTATGAGAAGTGCATATTCCAGTAAGAAAGTTTCTTTGATTATTTTTTTTTCACATGTTGGTTCATTTGGATAAATCAGCTTTGTCTGATCCCAGAATCTGGCTGAAATACTCTTCTGCAAATGCCAAAGGGCTATTTATATCGTGATTTTATTCCAAATTTTGAATTCCAAAGCAACAAGAATAGATACAAAAATATAAATACAAGTGATTGTGGTTTTACATATGTGAAATTTAAATCTAGTGCTATCAAATTTTTGAAACAGTAATTATTCTGTGTAACAAATTGTGATATACTCTTGGTTCTATAGTTCCTCCTCGGTTTTATTCTAATATATGGATGCTTTGCTTGCAGTGCTCAGCTCTGCTTAAGTTATGAATCTAAAAACATCCACTCAACCAAGTGTTGCCCCTTTGATAGCAAAGGGCATTTTTATCCAGTCAAGTGCAGACAGTCATGCCATAGTGAACTGGTGAAACATGAACTATATGTAGTGTTAAATTCATGTAGACACATCAGCAAGTGATTTTGCATTGCTTTGTAAGACCTGCCTTCAGGACTTTCGGGACTTCAAGCTCAGGTAACTCAAAGCATGAATGGAGATGTCTGCAGGTAACAGTGGTGACACATTTAAATTGCTTTGTTGAAATGGCAACAAGTAATAGTACCGCTGAAGCCAATCTGGGTGGTCCTGTTTCAGGTTCCTTGGTTAGAACCTAATTAATTCTTAGTGGAATGCAGAACTACTGATTAACTATGTACTAAGCTTCTTTCTTTTTCATTGAAAGCAAACTTTGTCTCTACATCAGCATTAGTGCTTCTGATTGTCTCCTCTCAACTGTACTTTCTGTCACAGAGCACTCTCAGAGTACATGAACTAGGTTTCCTTCAATTGAAAATAAACCAGGAGCATTAATTCCATGAGACCAGACTAGTTCAAAGTAAGCCCCTCCATATGCTATAGACTGGATTCCTTGCTCAATAGACCCGCTTCTACTACACAGCACTGTTTGCTGTATTGCTTCTATTGCATATACAAGGTTATTTGTGCTAGTCATGAGTTTGAATGGACAAGATGATAAATTTATTTAAGTATTTCTCTTCACAAGAAACACAACTCACCTCCAATCTCAGCCAATATAGCTCCATCTGATTTTTATACTATTTGATATATCCAAGTAGCTTTATTTTCTTGTTTTACTTGTGTCCCGTCTGGCTGCAGCATATATTTATTCTTGGAAAATATTGTATGGGCTGGAAACTTATCAGATGCCTACATGGCTACCTTTAACTTACCTAAAATTGTCATCATTTATACCCTTTAATATGGTGGTTTGTTGTATGCATGAGCTATAATCACAGCAAGCTAAATTCTCTTTTATAAAATTATATAAAATATAATTCCTGAAAATTCTATACATTCTGTAAAGTCATAGACTAATTGAGAGCACTAGTTCTCCGAGGTGTGGTGTGGTGACAGCGTTCTCCGTGAAGGACCATCTTTCTGTCTCTTACTATAGCTAGTACTACAGAAGAGGTTAACAGTTTAATTAATCTCTCATTATTTCTTGTCATGGCTGAGGCATCTGGAGAGAACTGATAGCATCAGGAAGATCGACAACTGATGATTTACGTGATGAGAAAGACCAACATTTACTAATGTGGGACATCACTCACAGCAACAGACCATTTCACACTGTGAACACTTAGAATAAAACCCAACCATCTGGAATACTCATGGCCAACTTCTTTTAAACCCATTAGCAAGACAAAGCCAGTGCTGATGGTTTTCCCCATTCCCTTTCTGTATATTTTAGGATGATGATATGCAGTGAGTTAGAATACAGTGTATATGTCTGCACTACATTTGTTTTGTGATTGTGCAAAATGAGAAGGTAACAAGACATTATACCATACAGTCAGGTTTTTCTTTTTCATGGATATTAGGGTTTGCAGTCATTATTTACTAAGATTTCTAGAGAGTTAAATTCATGACTCATTACACATGAAAAACTGAAGCTTTCTTGCCAAAAGCTAGCAAGAATAACTGCTTCATCTAAGTATGGGTGACTTTCAGAAGACTTTTAAGTTCTGAAGAATGGTCTTATGAAAGAAACAAAAACAAGACAAAAGTATTTTTTAAGGTGGGTAATTAATATAGTTTAGGAAAAAAATGTTCAAATGAATATATTGGCAAAGAAACAGACTGATTTAATAAAGCAATTTTATTTCATATATCAGAATTTGCTGTGGCTTCTGCTTAATCTGTACTACCTTTTTTTGTTAGTGCGTCTCTCAGGTTTTAGTAATCTGCCCATGGCTGTGTCTTTGGGACCAGGGTCTTTCTGAGTGTCTAGACACATAACTGCCAATACCCTGGCAGTACTACTGTTGAATAGTTAGAAAAGAGTTGTGGTCCCCATGTGATGTGTCTAGAGTTGAGATACAGTGTGGTGAAATGATGTGCTTAAGGTTATAGAAGGACATAGTATGACGAGCTCAGAAAAAAATAACAAACCAGAGGGTTTTTTGGCTTCAGGTCAAACATAATCAGTAGAACCAATACTTTTTCCTTCTTGGGTATCTGTGCTTCCCCTCTCTATCTCCTTTTATGTCATTTCTATAATGCCCTCAATTTTAAACTCCCATCATTGGCTTTTTCCTAATACTAATTACTTTGTCCTGCTGATTTCATCTACTGACAGGGAGAAAAAAAAAGGAAAGTGTATTTGATTCTTTCAACTTGCTATACCCTGTTGCAGCCATGCTTCTCCCTAAAGTTTTGAATCTTTTTCCATGGGTACAATTTAAAAAAAAAACAAAAAAGCATATGAAATCTGAATTAATGTGAACATATGCGAAAGTCCTTTAACAGATGTGAAAACCTGATCCAGTTTAACAGTTTATTCTGCGATACACCATGTGGAAGTGCATACTGTTAAAACAGATGTGCTATCAACATAGTTTAGTGCTCCAGTGATTGATTAATTATCTGGGGCTCGCCCACAGAAAGTCACTTCCTATAAAAATGTTATATAAGAGCAGAAGTGTTCAAAATACTCTGCAAAGCCTATTAAGTTCAATGACAAAACTACTTAAAGGAGGAAGCAGATACCTTGTCAAGATGTAGTTGATAAGTTAATTGTTATAGATTGTGAGTATGTAAATGCACATACTCCCTAAAAGTCCCAAGAAATGCTCAACTCCTGTTAGAAAGCTATCAAAGCACAGTGTTTTTACGATTTGAACACTTGTCGTGTGACAGTGGGATCTCTTATGTTCCACTAAAATGTAAGTTCAATAAATTTGCCTTTTAGGTTATTCAAGGGTCCTGTAAAATAGCTCAGACCTTCTATGTAAGTGGTTTTATTCCCTTTACATCTCATATTCAAGCCTTCCTCTGCCTGTCTATGCATCTTATGAAAAGATGTTGATTCTCTGGATACAGTAAATACATATTCTGTTCCATAAATTTTGACATTAATTTATTGCCTTCTCTTTACCTAGCTAGGCTTTTGCTCTCAGTGTGCAGTATGTGATAATTTTGTGATCTGGTTGCCTTCTGACCATACAGAAGACAAGGAACATTTTGATTTCATTGAGTCTGTCCTTCCTGGCTGTCACAGCAAAGCAGCAGACTTGCAGTGGTATTCTTGGATTCGCTCTTTTCTCAGTGAATCCAACCTTTGTTTCAAAGGTTAGTACAGCAAATCCCATTCTGCTGTTCTGGGACTGACAAAGGAAAAGCTTCCTGCGTCAGAAATCGTTGTTTTGTGATATGTTTCTAAGTGCCTCTTGCAAGGTGTAGACCTTTGATTGGAGTGTCTTGGTTTTTACAATAAACATTAATGTCAGAGGTGTGGTCTGTGTCTTTTAACTGATAAGTGGTGTAAATGTGGTTCATTTGCTACTGATATGTATAGGAAACTCTTGTAGATGGTAAGTTTTTTGTTATTATTAATGAAGTTCATCATTTTCTGTAATGTACTGAAGACTACTGGGATATATCACAATGAAACCCCAACTTTGTGATCAGCTTTTGTTGTATTCCCATAAAATGAGGAATATGCTGTGAAATCTAATAAATCATTCCTCCTTCACTGCTTATTGAGTGAGCCTAAGGACACTATACCTCTCAGTACACGATTTTGATGGACAAAGGACAATATGGTGTCTGCCCTCCCAGTCCTTTAGTCTTCCCGTGTTTTACTTCTGTTCACTCCTTTCTCAGGTTCCTGTAGACTTTTCTGAGTGAGCCACCCATATTGTGTTACTACTTCTTCCACTGTCCTTTTCAGTGTTTTTTCTCTTTCTGTATTCACTTAACTAGTCAAAAACACAGACGCAGGCTCCCCACAAAAAGATGTGTGTAGTCGCCATTCTATCCCTTACTTGACTTCAACTATTTATTTATTTTGCCTGTTTTTCTGAACTCCTGGGCAACTCTGAATGTGTGGAAAATCCATGTAGTATCTGTGTTTTAGAATATATATCTTGCCTGCCATCTAAGTCTTAGAGGCTGAGCCTGTATAAGTAAACTCAAGCATACCGAGGAATGCTCAGTGCCAATACCCCTGGTGAGCTCTGCTAGCATTTGATATTAACTTTTTGCAAAGAGATGTATGCAGAGGGATGAAAGCTCCATACCTACTCTACTCTGAAACTGGAGGTGGCCTCACTGTATTGTTCAAAGAAAATGAACAAAAGAAATGCATTGCACTCTATTGCCTTCCCTGAAACATCCCTGAAATTCCTGGAGTAGGAGAGCCAGATGGTGTGAGTCTCTCTGGTCAATGCCTATCTCTGATTCAGGGAAGTATGCATGAGGTCTCAAACCCCAAATGAATCTGAAGAGCTCGGATGCAAGTTTCACCGAGGAGTTTGCGATCACTTACGCAGAGATTACACATCACATTGCTACACTGACAAGTAAATCCCAGACCAACCGGAGTCAATCAGAACTCCGTGGTTTCTGAGTTTCATGTTCACAGTATATAAGCTTACACAATTAACCTGTGGACAAGGACATGCCCTTTGGCTATGTTAATAAATATTTATTTGGTCTCAGTCGGTCTAATTGGCCGCTGGTAGAGTTAGTCAAGGTGCTTTCCCTTCCACTAGACAGGTATATAGCAAAGCATTTCCTTTTCCTCTTCCCTGGTGCTGATACAGGCTTTATTTTTTGAGGAGAGATGCACTGAATCCTGTGCCTCATTTTATGTGTATGCCCTGGTTTAACACTACCAGGATAAAAATTTTCTATGTCCATACTAACCCGAGAGGGCCCAGGACCCCCCCAGGTGCCGCAGGGGGGAAGCAGCTGTGCCTGTGGGGAGGGGAGGGTGGGACAGGTGACCCAGATGGACCAATCACAGCACTCCTGCCCATGGCAGTCAGTATAAAATGGCTGCTCAGAGCCCTCCTGTGGCTGTGTGCTGGCAGGAGAGATGTTGCCTCTTGTCATCCCACTATACACTGCTGGTGTTCCAGCATCCTATTTTCTCACTGGAAAAACACATCATGCACAGAGACAGGTCACCTGCCTTTGCCTGAGTAGGACTGGCGTGGCCACTTCAAGTTTTTTTGAGGTCTGTTGCTGGGACACTGGGCTCGGGTACCTCCATCTACTGCTGGTATGGTGGTGGTGTTGGTATGATGGTGGTGTTTCATGAAACCTATTCTAGTTCTTTCTCCAACCTTTAAGTCTCTCTGCCTTATTCCCCTGTTATCTTCCCCTGGGAGGGTACTGGGGCTATAACAGAACATCAGTCACCTGGTTATTTGCTAAAACTGTGACATAATATATTCAGCTTTTATTCAGTTGTCTATAGACATCTTTCCATGTTCACTGTTGCTATGAAATTACATGAAGTCGCTCGTTCCACTGAAGTTACATACTCAATGGGAACAACAAAGCTAAATTTGCTTTTATTCTGATCTTTGAGTCACGACTTCTGGAAGACATCATGGGGACAGGACTGTGACTTATTTGCCCTTCCTGGTGGTAAAGTGCAGCTGCTTTTCCCACAGATAGTCCAAATGTGTCAGCAGATAAAAAGCCTTTTCTTGGTGACATCTGTGAGACAGCAAACATCTGACTTGATGCAGCCTATTCCAAATGCCAGCAAGGGAGAAACAAACCTGTAGAAATGACACACACACAAAAAGGAAAATGTGAGAGAGAAAGTACATGAAGTGACATTTGGAGAGATAATGGCTGGTGACTGGTTACTGTTACTGTCAGGGTTATGTTTTGGTTTTTATTAAATGGTGTAAACATTGCAAGAAAGATTCTTTCAATATCTAAACAAATTTTTCATAGATGACAGGTCTGATATTCATGATTATTGGGAATTGGTGGTATTAAGAGAGTATAAATTAGCACTACAAAGAAGTATCTGGTTGTTCATCTTCTGCGGATGATTTTTTGTAGATATAGATTATGAACGAAGTTGCACTACTTGTATTAAAATTTAAGAAAACTCACAGCAAAAACGTTTAATCTGAGTCAAACATATTTGGCAGCCTCACATGTAGAGCCATCTTCACACCTGATTCAGGCTGCTGTTACATCTGCCCCCATGAGGTTTGGATATTTTAGACTGATGTTTAAGGATGCCAGACCTTGGCTGTTGTCAATGGAGGGAGACACAACACCTCAGAATAGGCAACCCCCAAAGAATTTGTATGTATACAGCTTTTGATCAGCTAATTATATATCTCAGTGGTTGGTTGCGTTTGTAATTGCACTTTTCCTATGCCATACACTGCTGTGTCAACCAACGACACTTTTATGATGGAAGTGGTACTCATAAAAAAAATTACTCCAGTATTCATAATTAAATTTCTCGCTGCTGGTAAGCTTAGCAGATACTCAGGGACTGTTGTGGGAGTTTTAGTGAAGTATTTTTAAACCATTTCTTTCTCCAGATACACCTGTGTTGTACACTACTACATGTCAGGAAGCTGGTGCTTTACTGGGTTGATATGTACACCCTGATATATCAAGGGTATAGCATCTCAGAAGGTGTATTACCTTAACAGAGACATATTTTCCCCTTTCATTCCAACTTTGGAATCATACAGCCTGGGGCAGAGATATGTTTTTATTTATAGATATATATATTACATTTCATTCTTTAGCTGCATGACTCAGTATTTCTATTCGAGTAACAGCAGAGCTCCTTGGGGATTAGCTGTGCTAGGTGCTGCCTGAGTATAGTTTACACTATCCTAAAGGGATGAGTAAAGAAGTGAGCAAAAGAAATGGTACTACCTGTAGATGACTGAGGGACAGAAGCTGATGGCCAAGAGTTTGGAAGTGCTTGAGCCCATTAATAAACAGGGTTTAAGTGATTACATAAAGCCACATCGGAAATATGTGATGAAGCTAGAAATGAGCCAAAGTTTAATCTAAGCTTTGTAATAGAAGTTTATCCTAGCCTAGATTTAAAAAACCCCACACTCAGTCATTTGTTTATCCATCTGTTTTCACTCTTGATGTCTTTTGGATCTACTGGCCTTATTTGAGAGAGGATCTACTGGCCTTATTTGACAGCCAAGGCTGTCAGGCAGAGGGCTTTCTATTAGACCTGTCACTTCACTACGCATTATAGAATTGAGACAAGCTACACCCACATCACCTTCATCCCTTTACTCAGAGAACTCCTATCTCTAGCATTTTGCTTTATTGATTGTGTAGGTATTTCAGTAACCAAGAGCCTTCCTACTGCCTTCCTATAAGCCTATATAGGTTACCTCAATTTATGCTGGCAGTGTTCCCAACCCACTTTGTGTATGTTGGCCTGGTTATGGGGTTATTTCCATTCAACATTTTTGATTGATTTGCAGACAGGAAGGTTTAAGCCTCCTCAGAAATACATTTGCAGGGTAAAAAGCCTCAAATGTAGTTCCAGTTTACCTTGTGCAATGTTAGCTGCTCTATTGATGTCCCAGGCCACCATTTGTCCGACTGGGACTATTGGCAGGAGAGTGCTCTAAGTGTCAACTGGCCCCAGTGGCGTCCCAAGTCTGGGTTCTTTACTTGGTGTGCGAAGAGCCAATCCACACACTTTATTTGTAGTCTGCAGATTAGGATGCTGGGCATCCAACACCAGCCAGCACACCTTTTGGGAAACATATAGGGTCTTGTATACAAAACAGCAACAAAGGACAAAGTACACAAAATACGTGATTGGTTAATGATGTTTCATTCACCATTCCTATCTATACATATGCATCTAAGCTCATGTTTAAAATATTTAAGGAGGTCACACGATTAGCATGCTTGTTATTCACAAGTAGGTGTGTATTTTAGTATTATAATTACCTGAGGTTACTGTAGGATACACATGTACCTTGACTTTGTAACAAAATCGTGCATGTGTTTCTAAGTCAGCAACCATAAAACCATTAACCAAAATGCCTCAGTTTAGTGGTCTGGGCAAACCCAAAACCCAGAGAACAGAATTGATCTCTGTTATTCCCCTCCACACTCCCAGGGGAAGATAAAAGGGGAATAAGGAAGAGAGCCTTGAAAGTTGGAAGTTAAAAGCAAAACAGGTTTACTAGAACAAGAAAGGGGTAGTAACACGACAAGGAACAAATATACAAATATATATATAAAACCTGATTTCAAAGAGAGATTTAAAGGTTGGAAGTTAAAACTGGAACAGGTTTAATAGAACAGAGAAGGAACAAGGAACAAATATACAAATATATACAAAACCTGATCTTAATCATTGCTCATAAGTCCCCGAAAGTCCCTCACAACAGAGCTGATTTAGGAAAAAAGGTCCAAAGGTCTTCCCAGCACCCAGTGGATTTGGAACCAGCAGAGCACTTGGCAAGCTGACAAGAAAGAGCAGGAGCCTCTCTCCAAGACCTCCAAGTGCAGCCAAGCAGAAAAAAAAGTGTGCAGGATGGGATGGACTTTCTGTCCTCCTTTATAGAGTCTGGCAGGAAATGGGAGGGAATACTGATCCGCTATCTGTGCTGCCCCCCTTCCAGGATTCCTCAGGGTCCTAAACACCACCTTCTCTCTAGGTCCTCATATTGATACCATAAAATTAGTCTGTACTCCCTCAAACCATAACACAGAAATTCGCAGCTTTCTTACCTCAGGTTTCTCTGTGTTATCTTCATTCAAGACTAGGGAGTTTCCAAGGGGTCAATGTGACCAAGGTCAGATACTGCTCTATCAATCACACATCTGCTCAGTTTGGAATCTTTGTAACTCTTAACCCTTTTCTTTTGACATCACCATGAGAATGGGCACACTCGAGGAGGGAGGAATGGAGAAGAAGAATATGCTGGTGCATGCCTGGCTTTCAGTCCAGCATGGTCAGACAGGGTAGGCACTGAGCTTGGAAGCTCAGAAATGCTCACATATTTGGTCATAAACTGGTTTAGACATAAACAACAAGCCAATGAAAATTTCCATTCCTCTTGATTTCTTCTCTGCAAAATGGTAGCTCACTTTTTTTTTTTTGCAATTTTTAACATATTGAAAGCTCTTGGCATAGTCATCAAGTTTTACCATGTTTTAAATACTAAAAATCTCCAATACAAGGATACTATCTGATCTAAGCAAATTTATGTTTGTCAGCAAGTCTTGTGTGTATATGTAATGTATTCTGATGATTTATATTGAATTGCCTTAGACTATTTTCCATGTTGTTGCATAACACTTTGTGGAATAAGTGTATGACAGAACTTCATCCTTTCTTTATTTATGGAAAAACATCAAACAGGCTAAATACCACAATTTTGTGGTAAGGTCCTGAATATGGCTCTTAAAAACAGTTCTGTCAGCCATAAAGAGATAGTTATTCAGAGATAATTATTCAATATCTATTTTGATTGTAATATACAGTGTGCATCACTTAGTGTTTTTAGAGCTGAATATAATGCCAGCATCTTATCCTCTTTCAGATTCTCCAGCTTCCTTTCAGTAAAACTCTGAGCATGTTGAAAGTGGAATTTTTGTCCTTTCATTGACTTGTACTGTTGACAGTCTTGTAGGGAAATAGAAGGCAATATAGATATTGAAGTGAGCAAATAAAACACCCATATCCTCTCTGTGCTTTGCACATAAGTCACTTTTCCCCATTACCGAAGTTAAACATGGATCTTGAAACCCTCTTATTAGTGAGTGCACCGTGATGCACCTTATTATACTCGATCACTGCTTCATTGATACTAATTTAAAAGGTTAACTGTTAGTCAAATGTTTTTTCTCAACATCTTTTAGCCTATGGGAGGTAGAAAGGTTCCACTTCCATAGGGATACCATAATGTCTTCTATACATGAGGCATTCCCTAGTACACAAAACCTGAAAAAACACCTGTCTCAATTCAAAGAGGTTCACAGAGTGGAACCCATCTCTCAAAGGGCCTGAGCCTTTTGGTGCTTTAGCTTACAAACCTAGTTGTGGTCTTGTTACTATCATCCTTCCCTCCACACCCATGTTCAGTGCTGGTTGTCTCAGTTCAGAGGCAGCAGTATTTTGTGTATGATCAAGAAATGAACTCAACTTTGTAACCACAATCTCCTGCAAGGTCAGCCAGCTGAGCTGCATTGTTTTTCTCTGCGCAGCTGCTGAGACACAAGCAGGCAAGTTTTTCCTTTCCCCAGGATTTGCAAACGTCTTTATGGTCTGAAAGGAGGGGCCAGATTTCCTGCAGGTTTGTTTTCCAGTTAATTGACTTTGGCGTAGCCTTTGATGTAATCTCCATTGGTTTACCAAATAGGCTCCTTGTTGTAGGCTCTGCCTCCTAAGAAAATGTGTCATCTTTTTTCTTGAAAGTCTATCTTTAAGAACTGTACTCCTATCCCGTATTTCAACACTGAGTTGAAATAGGCCACCCAAGGAAAGGGGAAGCAGAGATAGGGGACAGACACAGAAACATGCTTGTGTATAAGGTGATAGCACACATTCCTTGGTAAATCATGTTAAAAATTAAATACTGAAGTATAAAGTTTAGGGTTTATTTATGCAAAGTGTTACAGATGTGCTCCTCTTATATCAGTGTCTGTTTATGATATCTTCTAACGTAGATACCTAGTTAATTTTTTAAGATTTAAAAATGCTTTTAATTTTATTTGGAATAGCTTTTTAGCTCTGATTGACCAGTGTGCGTATATATATATATATATAAAGTTTTAATCTGTGTTCTTGAAATAGACTCAAACATAGCCTATAGCTTTGTTGGCATGCAAGAGAGACATTCTTGGCGAGACAAAGCAGGTTGTATGAATAGCAAGAATGTCTGCTGGTCTGCTGCATCAGAATGATTCCTAATAATTTTCTGCCTATGCGTGTACATTTGATGTTTATGCAACTACAACAGTAATAGCAATTATTAACTCAGAGTACCTTACTGGAGTGTTTAAGCTGGTTTCAGAAATAATTTTCTTGTCAGACTCATCACTGTAAACCTTTCTGATATGTCTGTGCTGCCACGTGTTGATTTATGAAGCGTGTCCCATTTATGGTGAAAATAACTGAAATTGAGAGGCCTTAGTAATAAGCCTCACTTAAGATGCTAAAGCAGAACTTAAGTGCCATGCAGGTGCTCCCATAATTTGTCAGAATGGAAATGCAATTCAACTGCAATTGAAATAATAATAAGAAACTCTGCTGTGGCTTCCTAGGCAAGTAGCTGGAATATATGCCTACTTTGTATCTGGTCCCATCCGATTACACTGACATTTTGACATCTGCAATTTTTCAGCATCTATCTTTGAAAAGCAAAACCATTCTTTTTTAAGACTGTGCTATCATAGCTGTGAAAAATGCTTGTTTCACAGGACACATACAATATATGGTGATGACTCTTTCATCAGGTTAGTATTTCTTTCTAATCATGCCATAAAAGAATATGTGTTAATGCCAGAAAAATGAAAGGAGCAGAGGAAGAAAAAGCAAGCACACTTTTACAGTCAGCCAGAATTATGGATTTTACAATATTCTTTGATATTTTTTTCTTGTGGTGTTAAGGATTAATTCTTTACTTTTCAATTGATATTAAGAAGTTGAATATAAGTAAAAATTGATCCAGATTGAGAATCTGCCTTCTTCAGCCTGAAAAAAAAAGTCTATTAGTTTTGTATTTTGAATGGCATCATTTAACATGTTTTCTTATAGCTTGTCAGTAGAATTAGTCAAATGGTGTTGTGGCAGACTTTACCTAAAATGTTAGTTGTTAAGTGCTTTTGTATTAATGCTTTGTTGCATGTTTATGGAAGTTGCACTTTGAATTGAACTGTTAATGTAACAGGATAAGATACTTCATTACAGTAGTAAGTCTTTTTTAAAAAGCAACATAAAGGGAATGACTTCTTGTATCAAATTATTATTAAAAAGAAAAAAATGTTTAACAGCACTGTCTAGAAAACTGTAATATGAATGATGTTTCCATTGATCAATGAGTTATAGTAATATAGATACACAGTAAAAGAGAATTATAGAATCATTTTGGTTGAAAAAAACCTTTAAGATAATAAAGTCCAACCATCTACCTAACTCTACTGAGTCCAGTGCTAAACCAAGCACCACACCTACACGTCTTTTAAATGCCTCCAGGGATGGTGATTCAACCACCTCCCTGGGCAGCCTCTCCCAGTGTTTAATAACCCTTTCAGTGAAGAAGTCTCTTCTAATATCCAATCTAAACCTCCCCTGGTGCAACTTGAGGCCATTTCCTCTTGTCCTATTGAGAGTAGAATGAAAGTAGATAGTAGAATTACATTCATTCTCTGAAGAAGATTAACACAAAGCTTATATGTCTCTTCAGTACTTACTCAAGCCTCATTTTGAAGGGTTAAATTGGAATTTAATGATGCAGAAACAGCTCACTCTGGCTTTTTGCACAGGAATGGATTTCAGCTCCCTCAAGAATATCTCAGAAGCACCATGGCTGATTTTTTTCTTTGGGAAAGGGCACAGACCACAAATGAAGCATAATCAAATAGTTCATAAATACAATACCTAAGTGATATATTGAAAGAGACTCCAACAAGTGAATCCACAAAAACTGTATCATTTGAAAATAGCTGAACCTAAACATTATGTATTGATTAAGCACAGCTTAAAATACAAAGGTAGAAATTTCTGATGATTTTCTAATCTCTAGTCCAAGGCAGAATAAAAGATTTAAGTTGCTGAATATGGGACTAGTTCCTTGACTTCACTCATTGACATCATTGAGCCTTCACAGTGTCATTAGTGAGAGAAATAGCCTCAGGTCCTAATCTTATTGCTATAAATGAGAAATTTCATCTAAATCAAGGGAATCTCTTCACTTTCTGCCTGTAGTATGTTCCTTTGTGAGCAAGAGCTCAAGTTTCAGAGTTGCCTGTTGAGATTTATAATTATTGTGCTAAGACACTCGAGGGATGCTTGAATGCATTCCCTGACATTAAATCATTATGGACCACCTCTGAAACACCATCCCTTTAGTTTTATTGTCATCTTCAGGCTCTTCTGCTATCCAGCTGTGGAGAACAGGGTCATAGCTGTGATTTCATATAGGTGTGTATATGCTCATACCTTGCTCCTGTTCTGGACTATGAAGAACAGTTTACAACAAAATTTGAACTTTGTTATCAAGTCAAGGCTCATGATCTAGCATATAGCAGACATAAAGCGTTTTAAGATCATAGAGTGGTGCTGCTCTTCAGATTACTTCAGTAAATAACTGTTACCCAATGGCTTTTTGGGAGACAACCCAATCAATCCTGTACTTGTATAATAGACAGTGCTCTCGCATATGAATTATATGCTTTGCCAAGATTTTTTTGATCTTAGATTGAAACAAACGTTTTAAACATCCCCCTGGCTTGAAACAGTTATTTATTATTTACAATGTAGATGTTTTAGGACATTATTCAGATAGAATTTCCTTGCCTTGGGGCTTAACATTCAAGACAGCCTACAAGATAACAACCCAGAGAAACTGGAAGGAGACGGAATTCTATTTGAATCCTAATGAGCTGCAAGGACGAGTCTCTCGGCAGAGCCTGTGCTGAGGAACTGCACTGTCAAAACAATTTCCAAGTAACGCCTATAGAATTTAAAGCAAATCAGACATGCTGGTAATAAAATAAACACAAAATGAACAAAAATAGGTGGTTTTAACTCAGGGATGGTTCATGGAAGATTCATTGTGATCCTCAGTAAAGGGAAAAGATTATTTTCTTGCAGGCTAGGAACCTGTGTAGGCAGTCTAATTTCACTTGATAGGTTAAACTTAAGGAAGCAGCCCTAGTAGTGAAGTTTTATGTTTCAAAGAATGAGACAATGAGGTCTTTTCTCAGATTTCTCAGGAGGAAATAATTATAAAAATACATTTCTTCCCTGAACTGATGAGGAATATAGTTCGAGCTATGAGGAACAAGAGAGAATGTTGAAGAGAGATGATTTCTGAATCTTCCTTCTCCCTCTAACACTTTTACCGTCCACATGCTTTCCTTTAGAGCTTAAAGTATCCTAAATCAAATTTAAATAAAAGAACAAACTGTTTTAGATGATTTTTTAGTGGTGATTGCTTTCAAAACCCAAAATTTATAAAATACAATTGTTTTATATTTTTTGTGGAAAAAACAACATATAAGCAAATCCTCACTCATAGTGTATTATCATAATACAATTGATTGAACAGAGTTGTGATATTTACACCAGGCAAGGTTCTGTTTCCTGGTATTTAGTTCTTCTCTTAAGTTTTTTTAAGCATGTCTAACTGCTTAGCATTCCAAAGGGTTACTACCAATTTGCCCCCGTGCTAGACTAAAACCAGGGTGACCTTTTCCTTGCTAAGGTAGAAAGATGTTTGTTTCCTAATACCACTTCTGAATAACCAGAGGATGGGGAAGACTTGCTCTTCAGCTTCTAAAAGGTTAGAAATATGGGATATCTTTAAAGTAAGACATGAGCAGTATGTGACATTTTGGTGAGAGACAAATTAGTCTGATACCTCTGGGTTCACACTGAATGCCTTGTAAGGCTGTCCCTATATACATCTCGGATTACCTCTTCTCATTGACTTTAGCTTGTTTCCTTGATTCCAATTTTGCTTCCAGATCTTTCTGACTAAAATGATACAGTTTGCTAATTGTGCACTTATCTCGCAGTATGACTTCTTCAATAATTCATATGAAATGCATTCTTGCCTGTTCTAGGTCTAAGTTAATTTACATGCCGTCGTGTTTATGCAAAGTCTGAACATTTCACATTTTATATCATGAGGCTACAGAAACAGACCTGATTTTTAAAAAAATAGAATAGTCCAGTTATGGTTACATTTTGCTACTATTTTATGAAAATTTAAAAATAAAGTGAGAATTTAAAGGACAATACTACAGGATAGATTAAAAACAAATCTTCTTTAAATTATATCCAAAGGAAAATGTACAATAGGCATATAAGGCTTCATGTAAACTTCATGTACCATCTTTGCTACGATCTTCAACTATTGATCTGTTTTTATATTGAGAGATATCTGTCTATATATAAACCCTCCTACCCTCAGTTTTTCACATATCGCACTTATTTCGAACGGCAATATTAACACATTACAACTACAGATTTTTGTTGAGCCACCTGTCATTAAGCAGATGCCATTAATGTTTGGATTTTTGAAGGCTGATTGGAAATCTGTTGCTAAAACAAAAATTGAAATGTATCACAGAGTGTGTCCATTTGGAGAGATTCCCATTGAACTCTAGGAGGTTTCCTTTTGAAACATGAAATAACTGCTGTCTACTTACATCTTTGCCTACCTGCTCACTCAGATCCCTTTCTGTGTGCTAGTTGGGGAGGAATAGGGGACACAAAAGAGCTTCCACCTGGCATGAGCAGAAGAATATTAAGGTGTTTAAACAATAAAAATTTTAAAAAAAATACTAGGAGTTGTTCTTCAAAAGTGCAATTCAACTTTCTATTTTGCTCCATCTCCATGTATGGAAAGCAAAGTCTTGCTCCATTCCTTCCCTTCCTAATTTCCCATAACAGACATGCACATCTCCTTTTATCTCCCACTGACACTCCAGAAACAGCACCGCCCCTTCAGCTACTGTTTTAGTTTGAAGGAGAGCACCCTCCATTTTCACCAACAAAGCCGCAGAATGTCTCCCAAGGCAGCTAAGGAGACGATGAGACAGGAAAATTCGTTCATTTTCAGATCTGACCATTCCCGCACATCGGTATTACCTTGGATAAACTGTTTTTTAAGCACAAGCTTGAGCAAACAATGGTATGTAAATTGCATCAACCTACAAATAGCTCTGGGAGGCATTGTGCCTCATACCACATTTCAGAATAATTGCTTACTGGCTTCCTCTTTCTCTTGGGGATAATAATCAGCTGCTTACCTCTGTCTGTAGTAAAACCACTAAACAAAAGCACAGAAAACCTAACATAAATGTGCCCTTGCTCATCTGCTTCTTTTAGCTGTTCAAGCTTTCATATCGCTTGCTCCTTATTTGATGCATGGCATGCAAGTCCTTAAGTGCTTTCTATGTATTTGGACTCTTTATCTCTCATAACCATACAAAGATTTAATTTTTATCTCCTTGCATGCATATGAAGTTTGAGCAAAAATGTAGCCTGTAATTGTCTGCCTCCCCCCCCCCCCACCCCAATTTGTGGAATGGAAATCATAAGCTTATTCACATTTCTAAAGCACTTAAGAAGTGCCGATTCTAAATTGTACGTAGTGTATAAAATGTATTTACACTGTGTTTATGTTATAATGCCATAATGGTGTAAACCATCCTCTCCCATATATGAGAATTAATCTCAATATGAGTGACGTTCAGTGATTTCTCCATGTGAAAGAGGTAGGACTCCATAATGGTCTCTTGAAAGATAAGATGCTAAAAACTTCATGTAGTTAACAGCTTGTGTCACTCTGGGCCATAAAATTGGATATATTATCCCTGAATCATTACAGGCAGATCTAAACCCCGTTGTAATTTTGCATGGAAATATATTTACTGGATCAGTAAATTGTTTTGAAATTTTCAGTGTCAGTTAAGAGGCATTTCCTTTTTGGAGATTTATGCCCTCATTTGCCCCAATTTTGAGTTAATTATTGATTGACTGAAAGAGTAATTTAGTGACAATACTGGCAAAATGGGCATTATTAGTTTCTTGGAAGTACATTACCCAGTAAGAGTCATTTAAGAATTAGGTCAAAAGAGAAAACACAATTAGCCTTCAAATTGAATGGCTCTTTTGGTTTTACCCCTGCAGCCCAAGGTAATTGCACCAGTGTAAAATCCCCTTGTAACATATGGCATTTCCTTGGCTTGCCAAAATACGCCTTGAGAATTTTCAAGTTGTTTTGCTTTCCTTTTAAAGGCTTTCAACATAACAACTGTGATATTTATACTCTTTTATTCTAAAGAGCATTTTCCTCATTCTATAGGAAGCTCAGACTGCTCCGTGCTTGCTCCCAAGCACATCCTGACATTTTGAAAATGAACACAGGTCCCCAGAGGATACACAATGTGCTCAGATTGAACAGCTGTTCCAGTTAGCAGCATATACAGTCAAATTAAATCGTATTAATTGCACATCAGGATTAACATAGACTTAGAGTTCTCTGAAATCAGAGCCCACAAAATACCAGTCCTCTACCCTGTCACCCCCATCTTCACTGGTGCCATTACAGGAAGCAGATGAGTAAGCCTGTACTCATTTCTTCAACCAACAACAGCTTTTTAATTCTACAAGTTCAAAAATGACTGTTAGGTGTAATGGAGTGTGGTATGCTGAGCACTATGCCACAAAGCCTCGTAATGAACGTCAATAATATTAAAAGTTATTGATCTAAGTGTTCTTATGTGGGAATTATAGACATGCCAAAGTTAGCATGAGCAACTATGGAGAGATCAAAATGGTTGTCAGCAACCCACAACACTTTGATAGTGATGACTGCTGCAAAATGTGCATTTCAGTCTCTAGAGGGATCCTGGGCAGTTACTATTTCTCTTCATCTTCATCATCTGATAATCACTCCATACACCTATTCTAACACATGAGAAATACTGCGAAGAGTAGTATTGGCTTACTCTTGGGGGGGAGCGGAGTGGAGGCATCTTAACTCATTTTGCTTGATACTGCTGTCTCAGTATGGTTTTGTTCTGAGTTCTCATCATGCCTGGACAGTTCTTCCAAGCTGACAAAATTTTCTTATTTGCACCATAGGGCATTATGAAAGGGAGGTTTCAGGTATTTATCTTTAACCATATTTACCTAATTTGAAAGTCAGTAGACTCAGGTCTGAATTTAGTGGGTGTACAGCTAGTCACCTGTGGTGCCTGCTAGAATATAATTCCTTTTTGCTGATGGAGTTTATATCTTTAAACAAAAGCAAGTATACCACTAACTTAACTACACTCTGCCTTAACCTTTGAATAAAAGGGGTTTTGCTGTTTACCTTGGTTTCATTACTAGCTTTGTAACATAGTGACAGGACCAACTTACTTATGATGGTATTTTTACAGATACTAGACCGAATGCACGGTCCTATAATTTTTTCATAATTCATTTCAGGTGAAGAATAATACCTCCAAAATGGAGGCCTTTGACTGTAATATCTTTTTTTCAACTCATTTGTTGTTCTCTTTCTAAACTGTGAAACTCTGGCTTTAGATACTTGCTTAGTAAATATCGCCTGGCATTTTACTGCATTTCAATGGAAATCACAGCCAAAAAGTGTAGCAATAAAATAAGGCTCTGAAACCTATGGTTGTACATCTCATAGAGTTAAATGTGATTTTTTTAACAGCAGCTATTTATTACTCATTCTGTCTGCTCTTTTCTGCACACACATACTCCTACTCAGCAGAGATTTTGTAGTAGTTGTAGTTCCCCTAGGGCTGTGTCATGAGGGTCGCAATAAAATATAGGACAAGAATTATTGCTAGGATAAAGCAGTTTGTAGCAACTGAAAGCCTGGTTCACAATTGATTATTGATTGGTGTCCTGATGTAGTCAAGCCATTAATATGAAAATAAAGGCAATTGCCTAAAAAGGAAAGAGGGAGCAATAGCTGTATATAGGGGGAGCTTTTCCTCAGTGCGTCATCTTATTTTGCTTAGCTCAGGAGATGCAGCAGGATGATAGTGAAGAAAGATTGAAGAATGGTAGCTTGGTAATGTTCTACTGGATTGCTCTTGGGGCTATTTCGTAAAATCATAGAGCAGAATAGTTTTTAAGAATTCTGCAAGTATTTGCCATTTCTTTAAAAAGGTCTAGAGAACTAAATTTATGAGATGCTATAATGAACAGGACCCTATACCTAGAAATGACTGAAAGTTTTCAATTTCACATCCTTTATTTAATAAGTGTACAACATATAAAAAAGAATAGCTATACAGTGGTCACATTATGCAACTTACTGGGGCTTTGGCTGAACCACAGAATTCACATCTTGGGCCTTGGGAAAGAATTTGTCTTCCCTTTACTTTCCCTTCAATAAATGAAGATCAGTTGCAGGAAACAACTCACTTCGCTTAGCTTTAGGTTAACACAGAAAATATTAAATCTAATGTAGCCAATGTTAGCATTTAATATGTTTATATGCTAGTATTTAAGTATGCATACTAGAAAGGAAAATGAAAGTACATGAGGAAAAGATCAGTATATATTCCAGTATGTAGCAATATATGTCTGAAGCTAGAGCTGTCAGAAAATTGCTAAAGTCATCAAAAGATTGCAAGGAAGAATACTGTGCCAATGGAAATAGGGTATGGCAGTGAGTGTTAACGTGTTTGAAGTAAAAAGTACCGAAACAATGATGTGGGTTTCTTGAGCAGTGATAGAATAGTCAAATTGCTTAAAAATGCAGAAATGACAGAAGTGATCACTTAGTATTTCTTCTCTATCTTTGGGAAAATAATCCAAAGAAGCAAATGAGAGAGGTTTTTGAAAAGATAATGATAAAACATTTTTTGATCCTGTGATAATTTGAGAGAAAGTATTAAATAATATTTTTGTAGAATCACAAAATCTTAAAATGGTTTGGGTAAGAAGGGATCTTAAAGATCATCCAATTTCAACACCCTTGCCATGGGCAGGGACACCTCCCACTAGACCAGGTTGCTCAAAGTCCCATTGTTATGGTTTGAGGGGACATGGGCAAAATTTATGGCATCAATATGAGGACCTAGAGAGATGGTGGTGTTCCCCTGAGGGATTTGGGGAGGGGTGCAGAACAGATAGGGGGTCAGTATTCCCTCTTATTTCCTGCCATACTCTATAAAAACCAGGAGGACTGGAAGTCCGCCCCTTCCTGCTCCCTTGATGCTAGCTGCTTGGCTGCATTTGGATGTCTCAGACAGAGGATCCTGTTCTTTTGTAATCGGTTTGCCACATACTCTGCAGGTTCCATCACCATCAGGTGCTGGAAAGAGCTTTTGGCCCTTTTCCAGAGTTGGCTCTTTCGGGCACTTACATCAGCAATCATCGAGATCAGATTTTATATATGTATTTGTATATTTGTTCCTTGTCCATGTGTTACTATCCCTTTCTCATTTTAGTAAACCTGTTTTACTTTTAACTTCCAACTTTTAAGGCTCTCTTCCTTATTCTCCTTTTCTCTTCCCCTGGCTGGGTGGAGGGGAGTAATAGAGAGCAATTCTGTTCTCTGGGTTTTGGTTCGCTCTGACCACCAAAACAAGGCACCCATCCAACCTGCCCTTGAACACCTCCAGAGAGAGAGCCACAACTTCTCTGGGCAACCTAGTCCAGTGTCTCACCAATGTTACAGGAAAGAATTCCTTCCCAGTATCCAATCTAAATCTACCCTCTTTTAGTCTAAAACCATTTCCCCTTGTCCTATCACTCCATGCCCTTGTAAAAAGTCCCTCTCCAGCTTTCCTGCAGGCCCCCGCCAGGGACTGGAAGACTGCTCTAAGGTCTCCCCAGAGCCTTCGCTTCTCCAGTCTGATCAACCCCAACTCTCTCAGCCTGTCTTCACAGGAGAGCTGCTCCAGTCCCCTGATGATCTTCGTGGCCCTCCTCTGGACTTGCTCAAACAGCTCCATGTCCTTCTTATGTTGGGAACTCCAGAGCTGAACACAGTACTCCAGGTGGGGTCTCATGAGAGCAGATTAGAGGGGGAGAATCACCTCTCTCAACCTGATGGTCACACTTTGATACAGCCCACGATACTGTTGACTTTCTGAGCTGCAAGTACACTTTGCCAGCTCATGTTGCGCTTTTCATCAAACAACACCCTCAAGTTCTTTTCATAAGGACTGTTCTCAATCCATCCTCCACCCAGCCTGCACTTGTGCATGGGATTGCCACAGCCCATGTGTAGGATCTTGCACTTGGCTTTGTTGAACTTCATTGCAGTTTTCCATTAGAAGAGAGTATAACAACCTTATTGATTTGAAAATATTCTTTTATTTCAAATATAAGAGTTAAATTCTTAGGCAGGCAATATTGGACTTTGTCAAATATGAGCCAATAACCAATTTTACAATGTTTCTGAATGAAGGTAGATCTGAAATGTAAACAAACACACGAAGAAAATACACTGAATAAAATTAGCAGATACCTGGAGAGTTGTGTTTGATGTAAGAATTTAGTCTTTGCATTACCATGTCATTGCATTACCGTGGCCAAAAACCCCACCAGCAGAGCTGTCATGAGGCATGGGAAATTGCTTGGAGTTGCAAGTAGCTGTGGCCAGAAAGGGCTGCCTGAACAGCCTGTCTTCCCCTCCTGCCCACACCTTATCCTGGTGCTTCAGGGATTAGATTCTGTGGGACACTGGCCACTGTAGTTTAGTTTGTCCTACTGCTTGGTTTGGAGATGCGAAGCCACAAGCCAGTTCTTCCCCAGGAATAAAGACCTCACAACCGATGACTCAATTCAGTGCTGGTGTGGGGATGGTGTGAATGCTCTGAGTGATGGTGCAGGTGCTCGAACTGCTGGGAGGATGTCAGACATAACTCTGTCCTCCACACATGTGCACATGCTTCTCTGAATCTGGTAGTTTTCCTGCGGGAAGAGCTTTTGGGTTAAATTACTTCCCTATTATTACAGTATTAATATTTTCTTACTTAAACCATTTACAGGGTTTCTATTGTTCAGAAAAGGGAACAATTTTGAATCTAGATAGTTTGTATGTGTGATTGGGCCAGACTTTCAGAATGAGTTCTAAACAGTTGCTTATACTTAAGTTGCTTAAACTTAAGGAGTTTGAGACACTGAATAAATTACACACACACACACATATATATAATATGAACTACCTCCCTGCACATTTGGATATTTGCATGGACATACATGACTTGCTTTCATGTCTGATGCCAGCCTTCTGAAACAAACCATGCACAGCTTTATGGGGAGAAGTGCAGGAGCCGGTTGTGTCTCCTTTACTCTAACTACAAGACTATTCCTTAATCATAAAAAAAAGGATTTGAATACTTTGGGATATATTGTAAGGGAATGCTTAGGAATAGAAATCAAAGAAAGAACTGTATTCTGCTTCCAGATCTTCCAAAGACTTGATTGAATGACTTCAGTGAAACATTTTCTGATAAATAATACATTCCTATTTCACTGGTTTCTATTCTTTAAAAGACCTCTTAGCAACTCTGGATGAGGATTTGAAAATAATAACTTCTAGTACATGGAAAAATGTAAATGAATACTGAAGGTGGCTAAAAGTGTAATGAAACAACATAATCTAGTTACAGAAACTTTGCAAACAGTAAAAAAATTGTGCTCATGATTTAGTGTTCCCAGTAGACAGGCTCAGCATTTTTCATTGACTTTTGATTGAAATCTTTGCCTTGTGGTATAATCTTGTGTTTGTGTAACAGAGTAAGTCCTCACTAAAAACAAACTGCAGGAGCTTTATTTCTGGAGACATGCTTAATATAAGACAGGAATATGTGAAGGGATGTGAAGAGAAAAAGAAGATAGACAGATGATGGTTCCTTGTGTGTTCCTGAAGCCATCTAGCATCTCCAAGCTTTCAATACAAAGTGACAGCTTTAATTTACAGTTGAGCTTAGAAAAAAATTTATAGCTCTGAATTGTATTCTTTTATGTGGGCAATACAAAGGGCTTATCAGAATAGGTACGTTTTTTAAACCATGCACTTTAGGGTATATACTGCAAGTTCACAAGTAGGATCTTGAATTTACCTTTAGAGAAAATATAGCATAAGTTGGATCATTAGGGAATCAAAATGGAGATAAGATTAAAGGTATACCTGAGGACGTACATATCTTCTGTATTATTCCTACTCATTCTTCACTTTAAGAAATGAATTTGACTTGGCTGTGGGAACAAAAAAAAAGAAAGAAGATGGGTTTCTTACGTGGTTAAACAGGTGTTCATTGAAGATTAGACAATATAGCTAATAGTTATCATAATCTATATTATGTATATTATGTTATAAACTTAGAATTTAAAACCAGAAAGCCTAGTAAAAGGTTCTGCAAATGCCAATGGAACTAAAATAGAAGATACAACCGGGAAACCAAATAGAAAAGGGAAGGAAGCCCAGCAGGCTCCTCAGGGCTCTCTGTGGTTTGCCTGCGGTGCAAAGGCATAACTACTATTGTGTGCGGTTTTCTTCTCTTCCAGGAGTGAGGTAAGCTTGAAATAAAAGGTGAGAGCTGTGTTGCAGCTCTTCAGAGTTGTGTTTTTACAGCATGAAAAAGAGGTTATATATATATTTATTGTCTACCAGTGGTAGGGGAAAGATAGAGATTGGATACAAGAGTATGTGGAAATGCTTGAAAATAAAAAGCCTCCTGGGGCCACTCTTGTGCATGGACTTTTTAAGAGTGGGTCTAGAAGTCAGGTACCATGAGCAAGTAATCCAAGGGAAAGCTAAATTACATTTCGGAAAGTGAATTTGGATTTTGTCATCCTTTCAGTGTAGGAGAAGTTACCAATTTTCTGGGTAAATATTTTGCCTGCTTTCAGGTCTTCATCTGAATTTAGGTGGTATTTCAATTGAAGCAGCAGTTTTCTGACTTTTGAAGAAGAATACATTATAATGAAGGGAATTGGTGAAGGCCGGGTCCCTTCCAACGCAAACCGTTCTACAATTCAGTGAAATATGGTGAGTTTATGGTAGAGAATGAAGGTGGTGATGACAGTCTCTCACTGTGTTTTGTAAGTAGCCATAACACAGAGATAAAGATTGATTTTTTTTTTCATTTCACTGAGTTGCAATAGCCTCGGAAGGAGTAAAAGATTGCAATATATTACTCCCAGGAATTCCAGAACATTCAAGAACATAAGAATGGCCATACTGGATCAGGACAAATACTTAGGGAATCCACTTTTTTATCTTGTAACAGTGCTCAGATTTTTAGAGAGAGAGCGTGAGAAACATACAGGGGCTTTTGGGGGATTCCAACAGAGACTTTATGAAAAGACAGTGTTAATACATTGCCTACTTATAATCAAAAAGGATAATTGTTTAACTGATTTTACCAAACAATATTTTATCCCTTCCTAGCACAATATGCAGCTTACTCTTGAACATCAAACTGCTTCTTGTTCCCTGTGTTTCTCTTGTAGGGAATTAGTGATGGAGAGGAGGCAGAGTGCAAAGGCACATAAAACAAAATAAACTGCATCCTTCCTGAGTCCTGTGGTATACTTTGGTTCTTCTGTGAAAGTAGAGGCAAGTCATTAAATTTCATCATTCCTATTTGTCTCCAGGTAGTCCTAGAGCAGAACAGATAGTCATCAAACCTTAATTAAGGCCAGGAATAAAAGGTCTGTAAGGTATAAATTTAATGGTGAAAGTGTTTCTGAATATTTTCAAATAAATAATCTGTTTGCCACCTTTATGATCATTAAATAATAAAACATAACTTATATGATTTATTTACTCTGTATTTTTGGAATCCAACTTGTTGACAAACATATAGCCACTAACGGCTTAAATTGTACATGGTGTACCTCAAACTAGGAATTCATTACCGAGTACACCAGATGGTGGAATAAACCCCAGGTGACCCAAAAATGCTACAGTCATTGTCATTAAGAGTTTACAGAAGAGTGTTGGAGGCACACAGGAGATACATTGGTCATAAAGAGTAAAAGGAAGACCTGTAGATTTAGTGGGCAGCGTGTTCCAGAGGAGCTGTGCGAGTGTTTAAAGAAGGCATTATGGCAAGATGAAATAAGAGACATGACAGCTGAGGTGGAAGCAGGAATAACCATGTTTGCAGCATCTCCAACTCTGAAGTTACAAAGGATGTGAGACAACAGAGATATGGGGGCCATGCCTCACATGGAGAAATATGGTAGATTTTAATTGAATCAGCTTCCTCCGTATTACTCCCATCTGCTGAATCACTGGATTAAAGAGGCTTCTCTTCTGACAGTGGATTTTCAGGAGCTCCTGAAAGATAATGAATGTTTGTCATTTCTTGCCATGACATCAGATAAGGCAGACTTGCCTTGTCTTTATGCCTATTTCAGCAGTGATAAGAACAAAGATTACAGCATGCTTTCCCTGGGGTCTGAAAACTCCCTGTCACAGACTGATTGCTTAGCCCTGCTGAAAACAGGTGTCTCTCACCAGCGAGATGAAGCTGGAATAAATAAGCCTACAGTGTCTGAAACTCACTGGATGTATAAACATGTGACTGCCTAATGTGGTTACTGGTATTCACAATGGTACCTAGCATTATATTTTCTCTCCACTGTCTTTCCTTTCTGAACTTGCACAGTAAAATCAAATGGGACAGAAGGTCTGCAGCAGTTTGGGTTTTTTCCCTGGGTTTAAAGGCTTCCCTTCGCATTTTGTACTAATCCAGCTATTTTTGGTAGATAAAATGTGAGTAAGAAAAGAAGGCAAATACCATACTTACCTGCTTGGTCTTTCCAAAGGTTCTTTTTATTAACGTTTAAGAATGGCTTTTACATCTGTAAGACTTTCAGACAAATATTATACTAAAGATGAAACATACCTATTTGATAGTCATAATTTTGCTCATCACATTTTCTTGTTGTTCGTAGTGTTTGTGCTCAAATAAGAGTTTGAATCTTCTGATTAATTTACTTTTTTTGCTGAAATATGAAATCAAGTCATAATACTGGAAAGCAGGTTGAGAGAGGTGATTCTTTCCCTCTGCTCTGCTCTCATGAGACCCCACCTGGAGTACTATGTCCAGTTCAGGAGCCCCTAGCATAAGAAGGACATGGAGCTGTTTGAGCAAGTCCAGAGGAGGGCCACGAAGATCATCAGGGGACTGGAGCACCTCCCCTATGAAGACAGGCTGAGAGAGTTGGGGTTGTTCAGCCTGGAGAAGAGAAGGCTCTGGGGAGACCTTAGAGCAGCCTTCCAGTACTTAAAGGGGGCCTGCAGGAAAGCTGGAGAGGGACTTTTTACAAGGGCATAGAGTGATAGGATGAGGGGGAATGCTTTCAAACTAAAGGAGAGTAGATTTAGATTGGATATTATGTAGGAATTCTTTTCTGTGAGGTTGGTGAGATGCTGGACTAGGTTGCCCAGAGAAGTTGTGACTGCCTCCTCCCTGGCAGTGTTCAAAGCCAGGTTGGATGGGGCTTTGAGCAACCTGGTCTGGTGGGAGTTGTCCCTGCCCATGGCAGGGGCATTGGAACTAGATCTTTAAGGTCCCTTCCAACCCAAACCATTCTATGATCCTATGAAATTTCAAGACCACAACCCTGCTTCTACTGGCAAACAGATTATTGTGCCACAGTGCCAAATACCTGTCACTATATAAGTAATATTACTTATTGAAAGTCTTGAAGTACATAGAATTTAATAAAGTCCACTTTGGCAGGGATATTCTCTCCAGTGTACACTTGTTGAGCAGCTGAGAATATTTTCTAGCACTGCAAACTACACACAAGCAATTTGAGTCTTTTGCAGAAAACTAGGCAAATTAAATGTCCTAAGACATGCTTAATGCCCTGTTCATAGAGGAGACAAATGGCATTGCAGTGTTTCAACTGTGTGCACTGACATTAATAAGAACTTTGATGGTTGCATAATAAATATCTCTAGATGACGATAATCCAAAAGTTGCATTGTGACCTATAGTCCCAGTAGTCCTGGGACAGTGAATGCTAGAGATTTCTGGCAGCAACTGCTTTTCCCAAATGTAGTTTTCTTCAACTATGGAGCCAACAATACTGTTCTCCTCTACAGATATTTGAGGTATATTTACTTCTCAATCCTTACCTTATGTTTAATTCACTGATCTATTGGTTGGTTGGTCTTCCACTTCACTGCAAGAATCTCTAATCAGATTCTGATTCATCTGACATTCATTTCACTTAATGTAATGATTTTATGGAGGAAATTGCATAGTGCTGTGATGCTCCAGTCACATTATAAAGATCTTCCATTATCTTATAGAGCTGAGCATGTGTTTTGGCAGTTCTGTCCTTTGGCACACTTAACATTCATTTATGTGGTCCTGTAGCTCATATGTTCTTGAACAACCCCATTAACTTCATTGGGATTACTCTTGAGTGAGACTTTCGGGTTCTGGTATGACTGCCCTCAGTTTTGCCAGGGCCTTTGCTCTAAACTTGTCTTAACTTCTTATTTGTTACTGTCCTGCTTACTGTCCTTTTGCCCCCCTTATGAAATACAAACTTACACAAGTTTATAAATTTGATTCTGATTTAGTCCTATTGGGTCTGCCACAGCAATAAAATTAGCATGTTTTGAAGAGAGAAACATGCCTTGGATTTTCTTGTATTGGCACAACCCATTTTCACAGAATCACAGAATCACAGAATCCTAGGGGTTGGAAGGGACCTCGAAAGATCATCTAGTCCAACCCCCCTGCCAGAGCAGGGTCACCTAGAGTACATCACACAGGAACGCATCCAGGTGGGTTTTGAATGTCTCCAGTGAAGGAGACTCCACAACCTCTCTGGGCAGCCTGTTCCAGTGCTCCGTCACTCGCACAGTGAAAAAGTTCTTCCTGATATTCACATGGAACCTCCAATGCTCCAGTTTGCATCCATTGCCCCTTGTCCTATCATTGGACGTCACTGCAAAAAGCTTGGCTCCATCATCCTGACCTTCACCCTTTACATATTTGTAAACATGGATGAGGTCACCCCTCAGCCTCCTTTTCTCCAAGCTAAAGAGACCCAGCTCCCTCAGCCTTTCCTCATAAGGGAGATGTTCCACTCCCTTAATCATCTTAGTGGCTCTGCGCTGGACTCTCTCAAGCAGTTCCATGTCCTTCTTGAACTGTGGGGCCCAGAACTGGACACAATACTCCAGATGTGGCCTCACTAAGGCAGAATAGAGGGGGAGGAGAACCTCTCTCGACCTACTAACCACCCCCCTTCTAATGCACCCCAGGATGCCATTGGCCTTCTTGGCCACAAGGGCACATTGCTGGCTCATGGTCATCCTCCTGTCCACCAGGACCCCCAGGTCCCTTTCTCCTACACTGCTCTCCAGCAGGTCAGCCCCCAGCCTGTACTGGTGCATGATGTTGTTCTTCCCCAGATGCAAAACTCTGCACTTGCTCTTGTTGAATTTCATTAAGTTTCTCCACAGGTACTGCCATTTTCCACAGGTACTGCCATATTACATTTACTGAATTTGCTAAAAATCATGTATCGAAAGTCACTGAAAAAGGAAACACTTTTTCGCTGTGAGGGTGACTGAGCACTGGCACAGTTTGCCTAGAGAGGTTGTGAAGTTTCCATCCATGGAGATATTCAAAAGCCATCTGGACACCGTCCTGGGCAACCGGCTGTAGTTGGCTCTGCTCGAGCATGAAGGTTGATCTAGATGTCCTCCAGAGGTCCCTCCTCTGCTCAGCCATCCTGTGAAGCATTTTTGCCATACTACCGCTAAAGTAGCGTTAACTTTAACATTATCCTTCTATAAAACCATCCAGTCTCTTTGTGTTTCCTGTGGGGCAGTTTGTACAGTTTCAGATGATAGCCAACAGGTATTTGCACAGCATCTGTTATAGACAGGATCATGTCTAAAACAAAGTGTGATGTCTCTCTTACACAACACACTGGTATTTTTGTCATCCATAAATGGCTGACACAACACAGATAGTCTGGAGGATACATTATTGTACTTCAGCTCAGAAAAGAGCAGCACAGAAGTGCGATATTTTACAACTAAATAGAGCTGTTGCATTCTTACCTCAGTTGTATACAAACATTACATATAGCGTTAACACAAATACCTCCTTCTGGTGATGCACTGACAAATGTTTGGGGAATTTTGCAAACCTTTGGGATCAGTTCCCTGAAATTCAAAGAAGGACTCTTATATCATGAGAATCTATTTTACTGCATTACTTCAAATCAGTCTCTCTTCCTATTTGCCTTTGTAGTCTTGCTGAGCATCTCTAGATAATTCAGGATAATTATCTCTAGCCTTTGAATAGCGTTGGTGTATTTCATGACATTCTGGTAGCCCCCCTGCTTTCTTAAACTTGTTTGTTCTGTTCCAAGTCTTTTGAGAGACAATAGACAAGTTTGGGTATGTCTGTTTGCTGGCTGATCTTAAGAATGGACAAAAGTGCTGCTGGAGAATATTTAACTGATGGGATAAATAGAACACTGCTGAGTTAAATGAAGAGCTCCACTGAATATCACTGGCAATCTTAATTTTGTAGTGTATACTGAAATACCAGTGGTGAGGTACTGGAGAGTGACAGGAATTGTGAATGTGAAGGGAGATAATTGCTGCATCTGTTGTTTGCAGGGACAAGGCTAGATAAACTTTTCTGAAACACTGCAGGCCAAGTGCTAAATCAGTGTTGCTTGTCAGTAAGAGGTAACTCAAGGGAGAGAAAGCAGAAGTTGAGGGATTAAATGGAAATGACAAGACAAATGAAAGTAAAACACTGAGAACTTAATTAAGATCTGTTAAAATCAGACTAGAAGTATTAAGATTAAACAATTTGAGCATTTGTTTTATGAAAGAGTTCCAAATATATCACATATGAATAACTTTTACATTTCTTTATGTATAACTTTGAGGTTCAAAACAGCCCTGAAAGGTATCATCCCACCTCTAAATGCTTATTTTTCATTCAGATCATAATTCATCCCTCTCTCTCTCATGAACTATGGATTACCAGTTAGTGCCAAGCAAAAGTTCAGCTGTTTTTATTTGATATCAAATTAAAATAGGTATTTCCACTGGAAAAGGAAGAAATGAAAGTTTGTTCGCGTATCTAGGAGAATTCTGGCCATGCATGCAGGTGAGGTATATTGCTGTTTGAAAGATGACATTTTGGAACAACATTCCAGAAATGGTAGTGGGATCAAGCCTGTTTAGATACAACATAAACATTCTTAGAAGGAGTAATAGAGTGGAGTTACTTTTGATATCAGGGTTGGTTTAGATGACCCAAAAGACATTTTTAGCCCCCTGTACCTCTGTCACAAGTAATCTTGCCGCATTTTCTAGAAAGAATCACCAATCAGTGGCTTTGTGAAGCGTCAACATGAGATACTATCCTTATAGCGGGGCACTTTCACGTTTAGGACCTCATTCTGCAAAGTGTTCCATGGTTCTGTTAACAACTTTCTGTGCTGGTTTTGCAAACGGCCAGGGCAAGCCACAAACCAGACAGAATTTGTTTCTATCACTCCCCCCCGAAGATTAGAAGGGGAGTAAGAAAGATCAGGCTCCGGTTGGAAATTAAAAACTTACAGCAAATTTAATGGCACAGGGAGAAAGAGTTAACCGGTGGGGAAAAGGAAAATATATACAAAATATACAATATACAAAATATACAACCCGAGCTCAGATGACCGGCGTTACAGGCTGCTGAAGGGTCTTTTACTGCAAAGCCGATGGAATGAAAAAGAGTCCAAACTTCAGTTA